>VIGQ01001017.1:7500-13947 GCA_009663005.1 Actinidia chinensis | reverse complement strand
ACACCTTCATTTTCTTCTCTCTCGCTCTCTTTTTTTCTCTCTCTACCTATGGGGCTCAATCTGACTTTCGCTCTCTTCTCTTGTCTTCTGTTATATAGAGCGTGCAAATCATTGAGAGAATCGGTTCAGATACGAAAAGATTTGATGAAACAAATTTATTTCCTTATTGGAAGAAGAAAGAGAAAAAAAAAAAAAAAACGAACGTATCGTTAAAGCAAATACCGTTGTGAACGTGTTGCTCAAGTTCGTTCAGATACGAAAAGATCTGATTTAACCAATTTATTTCCTTATTGGAAGAAAAGAGAGAGAAAAAAAAAAAGAGCGTATTGTTCAAAGTCTTGTTCCACTTCTGTTTGTTTCCACATTTCTTGGCGTTTTGGTCATTCTTTTTCTCTAAAATAAAAAAAAACTGAAAAATAAAAAAATAGATTCCCCAAAAAAAAATGTAAACAAAAATTATTTTCAAACACAAGAAAAACGTAAATTATTTTCAAACGTAAACTAAAAAAAATGTTTTTCAATTTATTGGTTGGTTGGTAGCGGTTGCGCGACGAAGGTGGTGGTGGGTTGAAAACTTGAACATTGGTGGTGGTGGAGGATAGATATTTTGGTCGTAAAAGTGATAAAAAAAATGAAATGGCTACTACAAGCACAAACGGGCTTAATATTTTTTGGAGTCTAAAGCGTCAAAATAAGGCCCTATATATTTAAAATAATCTGCAATTTATCGTAAGTATTTTAGATTTTCACAAAAAATATATGAGATTCCAACAATAATTCACAACATTACAGGTAAATGTTTGGGCATCACCCATCATAATCACCTTAGCCAATCAATTCATCTAGCACCTAACCTCTGACATGTTTGTGTATATCAATGACACTTTTGTTTTATTTTTTATCTGTGTCGACATTATTGACATGAAGTTTTTTTATAATTTCAGTTTGAAAAATCGAATTTTTTGACCACCTATTTTGGCTCATATTATATAGGTCAGAATTATTTAACTTACTGAACAATTTTGATTGGAGGCCTAATAATAAATAATTTATATTTTTTATGGCCATAAACTTTTTTAAAAATTTGGGAAGCCCTAAAGCTGTAACGACCCGCCCGACGCCCATTGGTCCACGCGACATCGAGCGCGTCACTCTTTGATTTTTCCCTTCGTAAAAATTTTTCTTTTTAAAAACTTTTCTTTCTTTTATTTAAAAACGTTTCGTGTGTCAGAAGCAAACATATAAATTTTATTTTTAGAATAATAAAACTCAATATTAATTCATTCATTTGAAATCCATGTCATGACGTAGAGAGACTGTAAGCATGTCTTACATTCCATACATTTCAATACATTACAGATATTCAAAAACCATCGGACTTTCTAGTCCGGAACTATACTCATCATAATTCATTATTCTTATTACATACACTATGGTTCTAATATGTTAGCTCCCACTTGCTTTCCTTATCCCCTGAAATATTGTCAAAAACAATATTCCTAAGCACATTTGCTTAGCGTCTAACCATAATCTCTAAACCTGGTTTTATCATACATATCAAAATATAAAAATACCATGGTGAGATGCATATACATACAAGCGTGGAGAAAGATAATAATGTAATCTTTTCGCATAACTGTTCAAGATCTGCTTTACTTGTATGTTGACTATAATCCGAGTCAACATAATTCTTGAAACATCCATTATGCACTAATGTACCTCACCGTCCTTAGTCGGGTTTTGATACGTGATTTCCACATCACCCCCTTGAGTCGGGGTATGCTGGCCTGACGTACCTTCCCGAAAGGTAGAAACATGATGGTACCTCGGCATCTACATCCAAAAAATCTTTTCAAAACTTCTCAAATCTAATTCATGGATTTAATTTGCATAGCATAAAAACATAATTTCATGCATTATCATAGCATCAAAAAGTAATTTTTCTACGTTAGAGATTAAGGTTACGTTACCTACCTTATAGAATAGGGTTACTTACTTTGCTTACTTGGTCTTGTGTAAACTCGGTCGTCTTGTTCCTAGGCTAATCGGACGATTCCTGAAATTGGTAATTAATACCATTAGAATATGAAGATCTGCTCCCATGATCATCATACTAAACTTTCCACATGATCTTACATCATCTCACGTTGATCCTGTCAAACCACTATCCTTCATGATCAAACTTAACCTCAACCATATAACTTTCTCCCATTTCTTTCTCTCCTCTCTTTCTTCTCTTTGTTTCCCTCTCTCTCTTCCTTCATCTTAATCCTATTTATAGATTTTTATAAAGTATATTTTTATATATATAAATATTATTATTTTATTATTTTTTAGTTTTCTTTTTCTTTTTTCTTTTCCTTTTTTTTTTCTTTTTCTTTTTCCTTTTCTTTTCTTTCTTTCGGGGGGCCTTGCATTTAGCCGTTTGCAATTATAAAAATGGGCACTGTAACCCCTCCAACTTTTTAAGTAATTACTTTATTTAAATTTTCTCTTTTATTTTCACTCAAAAGTTACTTAATCTTTCAATTAAAAAACCCCAGAACGAATTAACTACTTTAAATTTAAATTACAAAATTTTTTATTTCTTAAATAACTATAGGTAATTAAGAGTCGGGATTAGTACTTCTTCCCGCCTTAAAAAAAAATTGTCCTCAAAATTTTTTTTTTTTTCCATCAAACTCTTATCACTCCACGAATTCTTCTTCATCATTTATATATATATATATATATATATATATATAGAATATTAAATAAATATCTCATGTCTTCTTTTTCCTTTTCTCTTTATTCTTTTCTTTAATATAAAAGTAAATTTTTTTTTTTCTTTCTCCATGCTATCTCTCTTTTTCTCCCTTTATACATATAAAAACAACAAAGGGCCCATGTTGGCCTAAAGTGTTTTTTGTAATATTAAGAACACTTTTAAGGCCTTCACTTAAATTTTCGTTATTTATCGCAAAGTTATGCATCTTCTTTCAATTAAACTCCAAAATTACGTTTACATGATCTATCTTAATACTTAGAATACAAAATTATTAATTTTACATAATACCATCTATTATACATGTTTTGTATTTATGTACTATTTTATATCTAATTTGCTTAATTACATATTTTAAAAAATTCGGGATGTTTACAAAAGGCGGTGGGCCTTTCTAGTTTTAAGCCCCAAGCCGCCCTGAGTTATTTGAATAATAATATTTTTCAGTTTGAATAACTAATTTTTTTCCCCCCTTAATTTTTGAGTTTTTTTGTGTTTTAAAAAAAAATTGCCTCTTGATCAAGATTTTACATTTTTTCGATTCCTCTTGATGTGAAAAATTTGAAAATATATTAAAAAAACGTATAATTCAAAACAAAATCAATAAAGACAGAAAACACATGGGGGAGTTAAAAATTATTTTTTTCATTTTTTCTAAATTAGATGATTTTTTTTTATATTTTTAAATTTTTCAAGAAACAGAAAAAATATAAAATGTTTGATAAACGGGAAAAAAATCATTAAAAAAAACAAACTAAATAATCAAACAAAAAACCAATATTGTGTGCATTTTTAATGTGATCGTGGTGGCATAGGCCTCATGGCCCCAAGCCTGCCCAAAACCCATTGACGGACTGGGACCTTTTTTCTTGTGGCGATTGTAGTGGGGCTGAACACGTCTGTAGCCATTAATGAAACCAAATCACACGCCAGACACACATATACATTGCATCACACTTTGAGTATTTAAAATTTTTCATCAATGCACATCGAAATCATGATTGTATTCATCATTTTCATGGTACAACATCTCCTATAACCAGAATAAATGTAAAATAAATATGAATAAATGTAAAATAAATATTCATAATTACAGTTTATAAATTAGTTTCAAACTGCAAATCATAAGCAGAATACAACACGAGTCTAAATCAACAGACAAATACGACAAACCGAAGGAGAAGGATACGACTTCAGAGGAAATCTTGATAATTTCAAGGACAAGATCCAAGTAACGGTTCACAACTTGAGAACCCAAAATACCTACTTCTCAAAAATTATCGAAATACACAAACACTTTGGAACACAATGAATCCGCATTTTAGGGAACTCATCTGGCGATGGGAACTTTAGGATCTATGGACTTCACCACCTCTTGTCCAATCTCCTGGCATCCGACCAATTTCTGATAAAAACGAGAATTAGACATTAAAGACGGCATAAAAAAATTCTCGTTCTTGAAAAAAAAATCAATAACTACAATAAATAAGACCTGGCTCACAATCTCAAAGTTTATAAATAGAAGTCCTAAGCTATAACTGAAATGGTTCCTCACCGTGCATTAACAAGCTCACTGTGTGTGTTTTGGGGGGTTGACCTTTAAAGAACAGCAAAAGAAAAAACCCTATGCAATAACTTGAAGTGAATATCCCCAATAGAAAATAAAGAAACAAACAAATAAATAAATAAATAACAATATCTACATACATTTCCTTCGGAGTATATGTCCCCAGTACGAAACCCCCTATTCAGAGTATCCAAAACTGCAGTCTCGATTCTATGGGCAGCCTTTTCTTCCCCTAAGCCATACTTCAAAAGCATAGCAGCACTGAGAATTGTTGCTAAAGGGTTTGCTTTATCCTGCATATTAGACCCGTATACTCGATAAACATTCACATAAATTTATGAAATGAAAGCATTTATCACCAGAGGAAAGAAAATTGAACTATCAGGAATTCAACCTGTCCAGCAATATCTGGTGCAGACTCATGTATCGGTTCGAACAATCCAGGTCCCTGCACATTAATAAGTTTGCCGAAGGGGGACAAAACTCATTCAAATACATGATAACTCCCATTTTTATTAAAGTAAGAATACCAAAAAAAAAGGTCTGAACAGCACTCAAACTAAAATCTCGCAAATACCCGTTTCGTTCCAAGACTAAGCAGATGGAAGCATCCAATACTTCCCGTAATCAGTGACGCCCATCCGATAAAATATCACCAATATATTTGTTTTTCACATCGTGTCAAACTGCAACATTTGCAATTACAAAGATAGGACCACCAATTTTCTCATGTGCTCTGAATTAAGCATAAACAGAGTGAACAGAGCAAACTCCACAAAAAACTTTTTAGTAAGGAATAAGCAAACCTGTTTTTGATTACTAACAAGCTGCAATTGCAGCATTATCAACATACATGTGAGTGAGTTCAACATCAGGGTATTCCAAGGCTTTGTCGTTACTCTTTTCCTCCAATCATTGAATGCCTGACCATCCAGAATACTGAACTTCATCACAATGGCAATGTAAGTTCAAACTCTTGAACTTAGTCATTGGACATCCAGAAATAATAGAACTTCATCAATAATGGCATTGTAGTTCAACCTTTAGCCTAATGATATCACTGTTTGTAGTAAGTTCCAAGAAAAGAAAAGGACTCTAATAATTTTGGTTGTACGGCCTATCTGAGTCATTTTCTACGGCCCAAACTTGCTTGCACAGGGGGAGTCCATATACCAAGGCGGCTAAGCTCTTGCCCCCCTTTTTGGTGTCTCAAATGAAAATTTCTCTTTGGCAAGAACTTGAAGATATCTCGTGCGGGTGTTGGGAAAAGAGATGATTGACTTAATAGTTTCAACAACTTCTGCCATACATTTTCCTTTATTTTGCAGTGTTGGTGATAGACATACTTGACCTTACGACTCCAAAGCTATAGACATGCTAAACTAAAGGTGTCATTCAAATGTTGCAACTATATTCTTCACAAGCAAGATTCAACATGCTTGTGGCTTCCCACATAATTTACAGCTCAGTTATATTTTTGTGGCTTACTACATGGAAACTGCTTACCACTGAAACAAAGTTGTAATTTATAAGAAAAGAAGATACCAAAGAGGAAAGATCTTTTACAGAAACAGTGCAAGCAGAAATCCAAACCAAAAATATAGAGACCGAACAATTGTTTTTCAAACACACCCTCTATGGGAGGACACCCCCTGTTTTGGACCAACTGCCAACCGTAACAACAAAAAAAAAAAATCTGTCTTCTCATAAATTCATAATTACCAACTCCATTAGACCAGCATTGGTTTAGAAAAAGTAATTGCACAAAAAAATATGCATCCTTACATCCAAGGTAAGACTAGGAAACAAGATCTCAATCATGGAAGCCAACCAACATGAATAAGTTTGCAGCATCATGATATCATCAATTACCGTACTAAAAAAAATATTTAGCAGACCAGCAAATCATTACTTATATTTCTATCTTTTGGGATGTTTAGGATAGTGGTACCAATGTAAATTTCCCAAATAATACCTTAAATTGAAAAGGAGATACCATAAGATATATAAAACATTAAAAGCATGACTGTTTCTTAAATGATAAAACAAATTACAACCACGAAGCTACCTCCAAGACATTTGCTTTATCAACAGAACAGAGTTTCCCCAACCCGCT
>VIGQ01001012.1:0-50000 GCA_009663005.1 Actinidia chinensis | reverse complement strand
AAACATATGAAGAGTAAGAACTAGCATTCTTACTGAACTAAACTCTAGGGAAGAAAAATATGATTTATGGATGAAATCAAATAAAATATGAATTCTGTAATTCATTTGGAATTCGTTTTTAGTTATTTAAGTATTGAATTCTGTAATTCATTATGGAATTCGTTATGGCGAACGACGGGAATTGAACCCGCGCGTGGTGGATCACATCCTGCCTAATCCACTTGGCTACATCCGCCCCCGTACTCCACTATTTACAATATCTAAGGATTCCATTTTCAACCATCATCATTATTTCTTTCTTATCTTATTTCTGAAGATACAAATGTTAAAAAGCAAAAATTCCAAATTTTATCTTTATTTTAAAAAATTGCAAATAACATTTCACAGTCATAATAAAATTCAAATGAATACAAAACGAAAAGAAAAGACGATACACAATCATGAACCCACCCATAAGAACTTTTCTTTTCTGGTTGTAACGAAAAAAAGTATACTGACATAAAATTACTACTATAAATAAAATAAAAGTAAAAGGCAGCATAATGCCCTCTTGATAGAACAAGAATTTGGTTATTGCTCGCTTACTTTCAAAACTCGTATACAACTAAGCCAAGTTCTTATCCATTTGTAGATGTGCTTCAAGCAGCTAGGTCTATAGGGAAGTTAAATGAGCATTACTCATTGGAGGGGGGGGGGCATAACTTCATACCATATTAAGCACGTTTAATGATTCAGTCCCAGGTATTAATTACACGGCCTTGACTATCAACTCAGATTGGTTGAAATTGAAACCATTTAGGTGGAAAGCCATAGTGCTTATACCCTAAAGCATTTGAACCAGATACCCTCTACAGGCCAAGCAGCTAGGGAAGAAATGTAAAGAAGACGAGAGTTGTTGAAACTACATATTGGAAATCAAATCGCCATAACAGACCGAATTGGGATTGATTATTTATATCATAACAGATGATCGAAGTAATAACTCCGATTCTTAGTGAAACTAAAACTAATAGAAATTAAAATAGAGTTAATGGATGGGAAGCAAATATGCCAGTATTTTACAGATAACAGCCGTCGCTTATTGCAAAAAATATTACTTTTCATGTCGATCAGGAATCACTAGGACAGAAATAAAGCATTGGGTTCGAACTCCTTCTTTGGTGTCAAGTAATAGCTTGAAATATCACGACTTCCGGAAAGGGTAGAGAATGGGACCTATTGTGGGGCATACAATGCCTTACAGACTATGATCTTACGCTTCACCGGGGTATTATATTCCGATCCACCTCTTAGAAAGAAAAGAACCTTAAATCAGATACTTAATAGCTGGCGAACATTTATACAACACTTCTAACCCCGAGCACAACGCCCTAGAACCGAGACAGTCAGTGAAATCCAGAGCAGTGAATCGAATCTACGAACTAATTTGATTTTCTGACAGCAGGCTTGTGGGAAGGTCGTAATGCCAGAGGAATCATTACCGCAGGACATGAGGGGAGGTATAAGCGCCTATTATCGTAAAACGACTTTCTTCGAACGGAATGAAAAAAAACTTATATGGTAGAATCGTAACCTAGAATACGAACCCTAATCGAAATGCATAATCATTTGGTCCTCATCACTATAGGGATTGTGAGAATGGATATATTTTTACAACCCAAGGGACTGAAATTGGAGATACCAGTTGTTTCTGGTACAGAAGTTCCTATAAAACTATGAAATGCCCTACCCTTTGAGTGGCGGTTTGAACTATGGATTTTACGTGTAATTGGAGGAAAAAAAAAACCATTAGTTTTACGACAAAACCTATAAATCGATCACTGATCCAATTTGGTACCTCTACGGATGACCTCAACAGAAAACTGAAGAGTCGGCAGCAAGTGATTGGGTTCCGTAGTTTTCCTCATATCAAATTATTGACTCTAGAAGAATATAGTAATATGGAGAAGACAAAATTTTTTCAAGCACGACCAAACCGGAAAGCACTCCTTGTTCCAAAAAGGAGAACGGGTTAGTCACATTTCATTTGATGGTCAAGGCAAATTGAAAGCTAAGCAGTGTAAATTCTTTAATGCTAAGATTCCCCCGGTAAAAAAAGAGAAATGTCTCCTACTTACCAATATATGTGGAAATATCGACGTAGTTTCATAGAGTCATTCGGTCTGAATGCCTACATGAAGAACATAACCAGAATGACGGAACGGGACGACCAAGGATGTGAAGATCATAACATGAGTGATTCCGCAGATTTGGATTCCTATATCCACTCATGTGGGTACTACTTCATTTATAATAAATCCATCTGTATAGATATCATCATCTACATCCAAAAGCCGTATTCTTGAAGCAGCTTGTACAGTGTTGGAAGGGGTTTTTGATTGAATCAAAAGAAGAATCTTACTTCACAACCCGTATACCTTTAGGCATGTCCATACATAACAAAACGAGGAACTCACACTCGAAGGGTGCCATTAGTTAGAGCAAGCGGGTTACTGTAGCGAAACGTTGCAAAAGAGGGGAAATTGCCACATTAAATACCCTCTGGTAGTTTCCGTTAATATCCCAAAACTGCTCACACAGTCGGACGGGTGGGGAATGTTAGTGTGAGACCAGAAAAGTTTGGGTATGAGCCGTCTAAGCGTTGGCTAGTTAAGCGCCCTGAGTTAGAGTAGTATTGTTATGAACCCTGTAGACCATCCCTCATGGGGGTGTGGTGAGGGAGGCCCCTATTGGTAAAGGAAAAAACCCCACAACCCTTGGGGTTTATCCTGCACTTGTGAAGAAGAAGTAGAAAAAGGATAACCTATAGTGATAATTTTTCTTCGTCGCCGTAGTAAAAGTAAATAGGAGGAAAATAGAATTTCTTTCTTCGTTAAAAAAAAAAAGGAGGAGCTGTGACACGTTCATAACCAAAAATCCTTTTGTAGCGAATTCATTTATTAAGAAAAATGATAAGCTTAATACAAAAGCAGAAAAAGAAATAATATGTAACTTGGTCGCGGGCATCTACTTCTACCCACAATGAATCGGCCATACTATTGCTATCCATAATGGAAAGAACATTACCCATTTATATAACAGAGCCTATGATAGGCACAAAATGGAGATTTTTTACCTACTTTTAATTTCCAAAGGAATTGCAAAAAGGCGATAATAGATCTCGTCGTTAATAAAGATATAGAAAAAAAATATGCTATCATTCATGAGTAGGAGGAGAACCGTTATGCTAAAGAAGAGAACACAGAAGTATGCGTTTAGGCAACATATATCTATGTCTGCTCATAAAGCGCGAAGAGTAATTGATCAAATCGTGGACGTTCCTACGAAGAAAAGAAACACTTAATCTGATTCGTTGGTGTTA
This sequence comes from Actinidia chinensis, assembly GCA_009663005.1. Lineage (NCBI taxonomy): Eukaryota > Viridiplantae > Streptophyta > Magnoliopsida > Ericales > Actinidiaceae > Actinidia > Actinidia chinensis. The sequence continues at coordinate 46,639 of VIGQ01001012.1, read as the reverse complement.
GGATGTCCCCCGTGGGGCATCTGTCCCATCCCACTTTCTATCATAGAGTGCACCTTACTATCTACCAAACTAGGTTCTAAAGAGAGTCTGATTTTCTGGGCAAATAGTTCTGTTTTGAGCGCCAATAGATGTTCGAACCTTTTTTTCTTGAACGCTTCCAATTAATGATTTAGAGGTACCTGGCTAGCCCGGATTCCGTCTCAGACGCTTACGAAGAAGGCAAAGTCCCCGCTCACTCTCGCCAATCAAGGGCTATAACCCGAAGCAAGCCTGAAGCAGTGTAGCAGACCTTCTATCCCTCCATTGAGGTCAACCTCTCCATTTACCCGTTGTTTGTCGACCCGATTTCGTAGCAAGTGTCTGTCTGCATTTCACAAAGGAAAACTCTGCCCTCTCGTCACGCTTGCCGACAACCCGCTCTATCCCCCGAGCACTCAGTGGAAGAAAGGGAATCAAGTCATGCAGTCTCCAATCCAATCCTTGTTCAGCAGTAGTCCTTGGATTGATCTTCAGGTTTGGTTCGCCTCATCTGATAATAGAAGTACCCTTGTAAGGACTTCCATCTCACATCAATTCGCCATTTGATGGCTATTTGACTTTAACATTTTCCTTAACGCCTCCCGCTTAGACAGACAGAAAGCAGAAAGAAGCCCGAGGTGCTGACCCGAGCGAGGCAGGCCCGTCTATCCGATCGGGAGATGGGAGGAAGGACTGTCTTCTGGAATTAAGAATTGAATGAACGCGAAAACCGGGGGAAATCTTGAATCAGTGAATACTAGCCAAGGAATTGCATCGATACGGAAACGAGGGGCAGGGGCCGCTTTCACTAATCTTTCTGGTTATTATTGGGGGGCTACAAGACCTCTGATTCCTGCCTGCTGACGTGGCCGGATCTAATGATTATTATTTCGCTGATCGCGGCTTGGTGTGTCCACGTTGGCGTGCAATCCGCGAGGGGGGCTTAATGTTGATAGTGAAACAAGGGGCTATAAGAAAAGGAGTTTTAGTTTTTAGCCTACTTTTTCTTTGATCCTCAATCTGTAAAACCGCCTGAAAAAGTTTTCTAACTAAAAGGGTTATATTTTTCAATTTTCTATAGGGGTTCAGACTACAGGTTTAATCTATATAACATGAACCCTTTTTTCTTAAATTTTTTTTTTTAATTTGAGATTTTATTGAACTGACCAAAGGACTCTGCTAATGTAAGATGCTAACTGCACTCTCAAGGAAATATTAAAAACTAACGCAGCATTGAACCTGGCAACCGCCACTCATACTCAGCCTCAACTGGAGAGCTAGTTGCCGAACATAAATAGTTAAAGACCAGCCTGTGAAACCTCCACCGCTATAACGTATCATTCAAGGATCTGGAAAAAGTGTGAACAATAGCATGATTGCACAGGTGCTTTCACACAAACCTCATGCTCTGTCATGCAGAACGTCGGTTTTGGATTGAACCTGTGAGTGTTTTGTGAAGGTTTGATTCCAAAGATCGGACAGCCCCAACATCTTCCACTCGCAGCCTATAGTCAAAACATCTCATTGAGTGAGTGTTGTAAATATCAAAGAAGCTTTCTCCATGCTGAGTGATAGAAAAGGGAAGCGACGAAGTCTTGGGGCGGTTCATGAACATGGATACCATCCCATTCATATCCTCTTGGGGACGGACTGGTGGAGTGAAAATCTGAAGCCCAAACCGTGTATCAGGTACGAAGCTTACGAACTCCCCGAAGACTACCTAAAACCTTGTGCTAACAACAGAAGGAGCAGAAGAAATGCCTTCTCTTCCTTTAAGGATCTGGAGCAGCTTCTTATTCTCCTTGCTTGCTATCACCACCATAAGTCTCGAACTACTATAGCATTCCCCCCTTCATTAACCCCCCTCCCATTGGAGTCCTCGCAACTCCGTTCCTGACGGCCCGCTGTCCGGGGAAAGGAAGGCTCTACCAAGCAGCAGAGGAATAGGCCAACAAGGCCCAAAGCAGCTGGTGGCTGTTCGCATGAAATGACCTTGTGAGGGGCCCTAACATTTCGCGATAATGACGGGAGGCCCATGCTGGCGTCGCAGGACGGCCCACTGCTCAGAAGGGTTGACCGAAAATGGGGCCATGTTTCAGGATGTGATGTGAGCAAGCTATGGTGATATCAGCGGGCCCAAGAAGCGGGGTGCTATCCGCTGTAGGAGAGGGGGGGGGGGGCCCTCGAGGAAATGGCGGCTTCGACCCTCCTGAGGAGAAGTTTGAAAAGCTTGCTAAGACCGAATAGAATAGAAAGAAAAATCGGAGAAAGGATACACATGACAAAGGCAGCGCAATGGGGGTCTGATCTGCACCTGGGGGTGATATATGTCAGACTGCTAAGGATAGATCCCGCTCCTTGGTAGCAGGCCATTGGATCAGCCGTCAGACGGGTTAGTGGTTTTTTGCAATATCATTTTTGTGATGCAGTCCTCCCCGGAATGAATGTGGTAACCAGTCATTGGAGAGGAACTACATCGTTGCTAGTTAGTGTTCCTGAAACTATGGAAGTGCCATAGTGTGGAGGGCTATGGCTTGTAGTTGGTTTAGTATTTAAAACTCTAAAGATATAAGGAAAAGATCTGATATGCTTATATGCCGGCCCCCTTAACGGGACTAAATAATGCAAAACGGGTAAAAAAGGACACTATCCCATGGCAAAAGAACAGCATCAAATCGAAATATGGGGGCCTTTTTTTTTTCCAAAGATAACCTTTGGTTACATCATATGGGATAGTGTCCCATGCAGTGCTGCGGGATACGTGGTGGCTGCGAACCCTCAGCGGCCCTATCTAGGATGATACCCAGGTTATACATGGGCTAAACCATATTAGGGCCCTCAACTAGCAGGAAGCCCTAAGGAATCAGTTTAGAGATAGCGTTCATTATAAGGGCTCCAATGTAACCAAAAGGCTATACATGGCATCATTGCCCGTATATCTGATCAATGTTGATTCGGGGCCCCTATACCTTGTGGTGTCTTGGGTCAACGGCAGAAGAAAAAAAGGGATAAGAAACTAAAAGGGAGTATTGAAGTATCTTAAATTTAGTCCCCGAGCTGTAGGATCGGCCGATACTTGATCAAATGTGAAGATAATATATAATACTTCAATTCAATTCCATGATTTTTCTTGAGGGAGTGAAAGAGAAAGAGAAAGACTTGGATTTCCTATTCCCATCACCTGATGTTGGATCGACCAAGTATGTGGAGCTTGTTCCAGACGCGGAAGAGGCAAGTTGTTCGAAGATATGACCCCATTTCCCATCCATACAAAATGTTGCCCGAATCATTAAGGGCAAAAAAAAAAAAAACCCGAAGAAAAAAAGGAATGCAGTGAAAAAGGACCCGCCGGAAAGGACTTATCAAAAAACATAAAATATAAAATTCAATTTATGGTCGGGGACAGGGAATTTTCTGTGCCAGTCGAGTAAGGCTGGCTGGTGTCGATGTGAACACGTCCTAAATAACCTAGGCAGTGCCAAGGCAGTTTGAACACGTGATGTTGTTTCAGCCATAGGATGAGCGCAGTCGGTAGGGATGGAGCGAAAGTCAGGTCCCAGGGGAAGGAAGATTTTCTATGATGTGTTTTAGAAGAGTATGGACACAGATTGTTCATGTCGAGACACGATAGGGTCGGAGGTTGGACAACCTACATCATGGTTATGGAGATCGAGGACATGTCTGAAGTGGGACTGGGTTTTTGTGTACCTTGCCCTAATAGTCGGGGGCCACAACCGCTCGATGTGAGCTCATAGAGCAGTATGTAGTATTGGCAGCTGTGGAAGTTAGAAAGCCTGAGAGCAAGCATTTCTGGGGTTGTCGCCTGCTCAGAATGGGTTCTGAGTCTACTCCTCATTGGTGAGGAGATGAAAAGCAAGTCTGTGTGGTTCACATTCAAACAAGGTCAATGTTATCAGCCCATCTAAGAAAGGGCAGGTCTACAGCCAGAGGCTAGGCCAGCTAGTGCAGGGGAATGGATCAATGACCAGAAGTGCTTGGTATGTCGAATGTAGGACACCATCAAGGAAGGTTCGGAAAAGCCGAGCTGGTGTAGCTGCTGGCAAGTGATAAGTGACGATGTGCCTGTGTTACCGTGTCAGTGGTAGTGAAACTAGTGTAAGGGGTGGGCTGACTATCCCGAGGGCCACGGCAGAAGGAGAGAAGGCAACATGGGACCGATGCTGTTTGACTGGGAAGAAAAAGAGTCGACTATGGGGTTTATGTCCAACTTCCTCGAGTCACAACCTTTCGAGGGAATCACTCGATCCCTTGGATAGCTCAAGGACAGATGTAGAGTGTGCCGGAGGAAGGAAAGAGAGACTGCTTTCTTAGATACTTAACCAATGGACTAAGGCGACTCAGGTGCCCAACCTATACAAGGGTTAGAATCCTCAATGAAGAGGGGCGATTAGGACCGGTTTCGTAAAAAAGAAAGACTCGATCTCAACTCTTGTCTGAACGATTTGTGCAAGGCTCTGAAGCGCCTTATATAATCTATCGGAAAAAGCTGGGCTAGTGTTCTTCCCTAGAAAAGGAGCTGTTGCCTCAAGGCTGTACTATCTCCTCTCCCGTGTCAGGTTTTAGAGAGAGGGTAGGCACTTTTCTTACCGGTACTGGGCTGCGGCATGGGTGGAAGGCGTTGAAAGATGGGAGGAAATATGGTAAAGCGGAAAAGAAAAAGGAGGAGCTCTATACCTACTACCAACCAGCCTATAGGGCTTAGCTTTTCGTTACCCTCAACACAAACCCGGACCGAGGATTAGGGATCCCCTCCCACCCAGAAAGAGAGACCCCCCCCCCCACGAACGAGCAGAATCCCACCGCGCTGCTACAGACAACAAAGCAACCGTCCTAATCAGTGACAACAGCGAAAGCTCATCTAACTTCCGAATATTAGGAACAAGATCGGAATTCGTTTCGTTGGGGGGGCGGCCCAGTCTCTCCAGCGAAGGGGAAGCAAACTCCCTTTATCGAGCTAAGCAGGGCACGTGAAGGTAGAGCTCATTGCCAGCAGGAGCTCCTAGGGGGGAATTCCTAAAAGAAAGGATTCGGAGGCAAGCAAGCGCCCCTACAGAGTAGACGTTTTGCACGTAGAATGATTCACAAATAATCCCCCCCAACAAATTTTCATAAGAGGCAGATCGCACCTCCCTCGATCTCAACACAGATCTCTCATCGGCGTCTTCGTCGTCGAATCGTCTTCTGAGAGGGATTCTGCATGACACCCATAGGAAAATGGTTTACTCATATTCCCCACCATCCGGATGCAGACTCGGACAACTGCACTTCAAGGTACCTATAGTACGCATAACAAGTCAACACAGGGTTTAGCACCACTCTGAAGACCCATCACAAACCGTCAACAACTGGAAGAAAATCTTTCAATCAACTTTGCGACGTGGGTCAAGGCCTTAACAATCGATCTCAAACCACTCTACTCATAGTATTGGGGTTCCTCATTTGAGTCTTTGAAATCAGACTTCTTTTGAACATCGAAAACAAGAATAGATCGTAACTTTATCCAGATATTGGACCTCGTTCATTGGAATTCGTGGCTGGAAGGCATTCCACACCGGAAAAAAAACCCGAACGACAAACAAAAAGGGGAAAGCTCAATCGCCAATCGAGTGGACCAACCTACCCCCTGGTCGAAAGCTAAAGGATTCACTCATTCTGCTTCGGCAGCTGCAGACTGGGAAAGAACTCGGTTTTTCGATACTCGAACGCCTCCTATATCTTGGATACTACCCTTTATTAAGGAATCTCCGGGCTTTGGGGTCAACTTTCCCACCTTGAAGTATAAAGTAAAGATGCCGATCTCATGGTCTATCGATCATAACACAAACCGACACCACCCGCCTACTTCTTTATTAAAAAGAGCAAATCCCAGGTGCTCCGTTGCGTCGGAATAAGTAAAAATAAGGGTCCAGTTCACGCTCGGTGAGAATTGACAAAGGCCAATCTCCCCGTCCACAAAGGACTGCGGCAGTTTTAAAATTCTGTTTTTGTACCCCATAGCCGGGTTACAATCCTACATACTGGCTCGTACTATATGGTATTCATTCCTTCAGCTACTACTCGGGACGCTCTGGGGTTAAACAGCTCGCACCTTCTCGACTCATCATTTCCCCCAAACCAAGAATTGGGGGCATAACAATGATAGGCATCATACATCTACTTGTAGCCATCTATTCGGACTCCCCTTGTTAGGAGTGGTGGGGGGACTAGAAGGATAGGTTTCGTTTCAATCTTTCTATATATTCATTACGTTGGTTCTCTAAGCGTATCTGCTATAGCTTGGGGGGCTACAAGCAACCCAATATTGATCCACCTCTCCTCCCAAGGGGACAATCAATGATAAAGCTGCCGGACGTCATCAACTTAACTCCTTTGGATAGCCTTATCCCTAAATGGGTCAATGCCTTTGATCCCGCTGGTATCTAACCTTGGCATAGATTTTTTTTAGGATTTGGAGTGGGATGCCATCTGTTCACATCCTATCGCTGGATGACTCCTGTAACCCGCCCGATCGAAGCAAGGACTAATGAAGCCAAGTATCTTGATCGCAGGGGGGGAGGTGGGGGGGTAGAGCCTTTCTCTCCCCGCCTTCCCCTCTTTTTCCTTCTCTCTTCGGCAAGAAAGAGGGAAGAGAACATTTGTATTCACCCAAACCACACTATCTCCATTCTCACGCCTCCTCCCCTTTTTCTTCTTTCCCTTTCTTTTCATTCTCTTCCTTTTAGCGCTAGTAACATACTAAAGGAAGACAGGCCTTGACAAAACATCGCAACACAGTTGACCTCTTATTCCTCTCGGGGGGGGGGAAAGGGGGGGGGGGGGGGGGGGGGGGGGGGGGGGGGTCCATCTTCCCCTCCTCCTCTTCTCCTTCCCTGGGGGGGAAGTAGGGGGGGGTAGAGGGATGGGGGGGGGGGGGGGAAAGGGGAGGGGGAAAGAGGGGGGGGGGGGAGGGGGGGGGGGGGGGGAAGGGGGGGGGGGGAGGGGGAGAAGGGGGGGGGATGCATAGGTATGGCTCAGCTCTACTCGGACCAGCCCTCCGAAGACCTCTCTAGGCGGGAGACCCATCTTTTAATGTCCCTTTTTGCTAGCGGCTTCGTCTTTTTCGAGTGTTCCCCAGTATGGGAAAAAGGAAAGTTTTCAGCCCTTCCCAGACAGAGATGCAGACGATTGGTGTCAGTCATGTAAAGTGGGAACATCCTTCACTTGATTTCCTCCCTTAGAGCATCACGAAATCGTTCGTGCACTCACTCGCATGGATCACTCCTACTATTCAAATAGGTTTGTGGGATTTCCCATATTAAGTATGAGGTATGGTTGATGACCACCCATCCCTATACTATACTTAATTAATAAACATTTCTGCTCTATAACCCCAAACACCCCAAACCGCCCGTGCCTCTTCGATGGATTTACTATTTATAGCCACTTTATAGCACTGTGCTGATTGCGCCGCCTGGACTCCTTGACTTTGAAGTTCCGCTTGCTATAGACAAAAAGCTTCTTTCAAACCCTGAAAGCTTGAGTGGACGGATTGGGGAGTTTGGTTGTTGGCTTATAGGGGCGCGCGGGAAGCGATTAATTGTATTGCCGCTTCAGGAAGGCTTTGGCCTCAGTCCCCTCTCGTCTTTGATTCAATAAGTGCTAGCGCTAAGCGCGCAACGGCTTTAACCTCTTTCCTCATTTCCCATCGTGGGACAAAGACTGGTTGCCTCCCTCACAAGGATTGGAGTACCATTGAAGAACTTTGTTTTCACGAAGCGTGCTTTTTTTCAAGTGTCCGCTCACCTTCCCACGCCTTTCCGCTCCCTTTTCTTTATACCCTTTTCCTTTTCGATTCCAATCTTCGGAGTGTAACACCTTCCGGACCTCGTCATCCCTCCGATTTCGCCACTTCGGGTTCGATTTTTCTTTACCCCAGTATATGTAACCAACCACCTCGAGACCATAGCCCCAAGGGCTGATGTCAGTTGTCAAAAGGGAATCTATGCGTGGAGTTTACATAATGGCTGGACAGGCATGGAGCACACCATGTTGCATTCGAGGTAGATCTCATCTTCTTTTACTGTAAATGGATCTTGGTCCCTGGAGAAGTGGTAAACTGAGACGGATCAAATCCCTTATAACCAATTCTCGGCCTTTACTTGGTTGGCCGATCAGCATAGTCCCTGGATCCTCCAGATCTCCATCATGTGGATCTTCTGGTCGGGGGTCCTCTGTGGGGAATCCCCAAAGAATTCGGGTGGAGGTACGTACTGTAATCATTAGGCCACCTTGGTCACACATCTGAAAGTAACTGCATCGTAGGGCCTATTTCGGAAGTAGATGGCCACAAGAACGCCGGTGTCACGACTGGTGCAGCCAAATACGCAGACTCTCCTTTGGGCTTGGGACATGGTAGTCGAGCTTTTATCTGAAGGATCTTGAGCTCCTGCTGTATTATCTTCTTCCTTCGGGTTTAGCTTCTGTCTAACCGAAGGATATCAATATTGATCTCTGGTAATCATCTCCTTCCTTCAACTGCACACGAACCTAAGTCCACTGGAGGGTTGCTAACGAGACGATCAAAGCTTCTCTTCTGCCCATTTTCCTCTGCTTTCTTGGGCTTGTTCAGCATAGCCATGGTAATCACCTGCGAATATCCTCCGCGGAAGCCTTTCGACCCACAAAGGAAGGGTCAATTCCTGCTTCCAGCTATCAATCATCATCTGGTGTCAATTGATCTGATTCCGGAGTATCATCCGCCACGATGGCTTCGGCCTTACAACGAAGTAGTCGGGGGTTAAGGCTTGCTCTTGGATTATAATACGTAAAAAGTAATCACACTTTCCGGAGGCTCCCCAACCAAGTATCAACCTCTCTCTTGGTCCCTGCCTCATACTCCCTCTTGGGCAATTCTTGTGGGATGTTTTTTCTTTCTTCTGACTTTTGGCCTTCTTCTTCTGTCTTTTTTTGTTCGTCCTCTTAAAAAAATTCTGCCCCAAACACAGTCGTCACCAATCGGCAGATGTCCCACCAATGTTGCCTGATTCACATCTTAGTCTGTCGGGAGGGTACCATTCAAGTAATGGCCAACATAGGAACTCCCCAGTCAGCAGCAGGTACGAGTATTCCCTTTCTCGATTGGAGGAGCAAAGCAGTCGGTTGAATGTACTGATTGGTAAACAGGGGAACATAGAGCGGTATGCAATAACAGGAAACTCTAAATCGGTCCGGCAGGCCGAAGTAAACCTTTCAATCAGTGGGTGACAGTAGCATTACCAAAGCCAGTCTAACTGCTGCAGGGGATCTTCTGAAGGAACTTTCAACCATTTGTTGTCTCGTCAGTAACGGTGTTTTGTACTCTCTTCAGTCTCAACTTTTTATTTATCATGGAGGATCCGCAAGATGTCAGCAATCCGATGACGTCTTTAGCTTTACTGACTTCTGGTAGAGTCCTCTTAAAATCTACCACGGACCCTGGCCCCGGGCCTCGTGATGATGCTGGGAAGGGTCGACCCCTCTTTCCCCGGACGACTGATGGGACTAACAGACGGACTCCAGAGGTCCTGGTCGATGAGGTCCTGAATCTTATGTTTAAGGTCATAGCAATCATAGTCCAATGTTCCTCCGTTCCTGCATATGTATTCCACATCGAGCATTCGGATCATACCATGTCGGTAATGGACTTGGCAGAGCCTTAGGTGGCACTGGATAATGAGTCCTGCTGAATCAATCTGGAATGGAAGCACTGTGACTGTAAGGAAATGAGGTAAGGGGCAAACTTTCTTCTCGATAAGAAAATAAAAAAAAGAATTATAGAGATATATGCTTAACCCATGCGAGTTGGTGAAACTGCACCACTGCTTCGAAGGAACAAGGGACTCTCAAAACAAAGACTACCAAGTCCTACTGTGGAATGATCGCTTCTTGTTTCACGCTGTAGCGAGATTGCTTTCTGTGCGCGTACGGATCGCAGAGAATACGTTTCGTAAGTCAGATGAATTTCCAGTAACCAATCAAATCACGTAGAGGATGGTCCTCCAAAACCCCAAGGGGACGGGTTTACATCTTTCGATTCGATCCCTTATTTAGCGTCGTTTTGCTACGTAACCTCGTTGGTACAACTATAGATAGATTCAAGCTTCACCAGTCAAATGTCAATGGTGCGGTCGGCACGTAACTTCATTGACGCTTAGTGCCTGTAGTTGGCCTACAGGTGGGTTAGGTTTAGATAGGTGGCCTTAGTGGATTGTCGATAAGCAAGACCTTTGCAAAGTTCGCTTCTAAGGCTCTCGAGCGCTCACTGACACCTACTAGATAATATTCCGCCTGCTTTGTCTTCTAGTAGGTAGAGTAGCCTACCCTTTATTAGGTCCTGTCCTGTAGATAGCTAACCAACCCTATAGTAGGTCTGTATATAGAGTAGCTTACCCTTATACCGTTCAATAAGGATTCTTTCTGAGGGCGTGGTCGATTAGCAACAAGACGCCAGTAGTTTGTTCTTCTTTTAAGGTTTCCTTTTCGATTCTTTCTTCTCGACAAGTAGAGCAGGTCAGTAACGTTGTCTCACTTTAGCAAAAAAAAAAGTGGTATCGCTATAGCTGCTTCTATTGCTGTTGTAATCGCTTTGAATGCTGCGTTTAGGAGTTTTGTATTTTGTATATGCGTTGGGAGTTGTCTGCTATAATAGATGCTATAGAGCTGCTATTATAGCAGTTGTATAACTAGCCTAGCTATAGGTAGTTCATAGGACAATAAGGTATGGGTATCCTCAACGCGAGGTATAGGTTTCCCTCACGCACAGTGGTAGCGGAAAGTTGTTCTTTTATAGTAGCCTAAGATAGCTGTCTAGTGCGTTTTATTCGAGCTACCGAGGAGCTGTATACGCAAGAGTCAACGCTTCCTTTACAGAGTCTTTAGCGCAAAGCTACAAAACCCTCCCTCTCCTTGAAAACTTATTAGCCCCTGTAAGCAAGCGCGATGAATTCCATATAGCTTGAAGGTTGTTAGCTAGAGCTAGCTACAACAATACAGCTACCGGTTGCTTACTTTCCTACCCTTGTCTTTAAGCATAACACTTGCAGTAATCGCTTACTAGGAACTGTTCTTGTTTCTTAGTACGAAGGGTATAGTAATGCCTTATCTCTCCGCATTTCCCTTTAGGTTTTTAATAGTTCTTCTTTCTTTTCCGTCGGCTTTTCTTCCCAAAGCGGTCGAGTCCTGGCACTTAGATATATAATCGATCGTAACCGAGACGAGACCGTCTACAACTCTATCTAAAACAGAGTTTTTGTAGTTGAGTACCTTCTTTCTTTCGATTATCAACCAAACGCAAGGAGTTTTTTCTTTGATAGATAGCTTTCCTCTTGGTTGATCCTCGAAAGTAGAGCTAGGCACAGCCCAACTTTCTTAACCTCAAAAGATGCCAACGACAGGCTGAAGTCCACTAATCCCAATTTGGGATCAAATGTTAGCCTTTAGGTAATATGCTTAGGATTGGTCTCAAAGGAACGGTCTTATGGGCCTTCAGAACAACTTATAAGACAACAACGACGGGACAGACTCCATTCCGACTTCACATCTGGGAAAAAGGGCCCTTCTAAACCAGTGGGAGAAGGTGGGGCTTAATTTCTTAAAAACCTCTTCTGATAGGGCTTAGGTGGCTCTCCCTCCTGAAGGAAGGGGAAAGAACGTGTGGATTTTCGACGTTCCGGGTTTCCATATCTTCTTCCACTCAATCTTTAGTCAACCCCCGCCCTTAAACCATGTTGACATCGTTTAGGAACCGCAGCTAGGATCGTAATGGGCTACCCTACATCAAGTGCTTCCCTCCCCAACGACTTTGACGACTATGAGCTGGGATAGGAAGTACCCCCGCGCGCAACACCAATTCCATAGCTACGATTTGATCCATGAACAGGGCCCCAAACAGATGCTGATATGGCAGTACGCGCGAATAGATGGAGATCCGGGTGGGATGATGCACAGACGGACTACTTTAGGATCGGGACTAGATGTGAATAGCCCATCAAGACACACGGAAGCAATTGTATCCATACCGCCGTTCCCACCGCTAGACGAGGATCGGCCACCAGCCAGAGGAATTAGGTACCGGCGAATGACCGACGGGACGAACTACCCGATAGATATAGCTGCAAGGTAAGGCAACTACTGAAATAAGCTATTTTATGTAACCCTCACCCCTTAGTTACCTACTGAAATTGACTAGGGGGCTCCATTCCACCACTTGATTCGCTTCAAGACACCCCAGGCGGACCTTTGGATAGACATTAAGGAATGGCTTTTTTCCTTCCTTAAGACTACCGTACATTCGGACCAATTTTTGTTCAGTACAGTTCCCTAGAACCTCCAGAAATAAGCGAAACTCAGATTCTCATTGAGATAGGGAGGGAATTCTGTGCTATGCTTATCCCTGCTGCTGTGATCAGATAATGCTGGTTAAGTTAAGCTATAGCACGCCTCAGGGTCGAAAGCTCTGTTCGCCCGAGAGGTGTAGGCTCAAACCAGAGGATGGATACCATCGGGCACCACATCAGGTGGAGACCTTGGCTTGCTACGTTTAGCCTACATCTAGCTAAGAAGAGGTGCGGAAGCCGGCGACTACTGGAAGGGCGGAGCAAGGCCCTTTTTTTAGTGAAGGAAAATGGAGGGGGGGCCATGTCATGTAGGGATTGAAAGAAATGGTTCTAGAACATAAAAAGAAGAGGCTCGCGAATCTTTTCGTTGGGCCGGCTATTCTATTCTTCGACGAATTCATTCAAGCCCTATAGTTTCATATAATCGACTGTTAAGCGTCAGAGTGGGAAAATCAACGACGGCAGCCGCCTTCTCTTAGTTTCATATGCATTTGAAAACCGCATTTCTTCTTCCTCATTGGATTGAACGCCCCCCGAATCGTCTCTTTAAGGAGCTTCAACATGGCGAAAGAAAGGATCTATTTCATTCATTGTATCCGTAGTTTCTATCTTCTGAATTGAGAGCCCCGAGACTTTATCAATATGAATGAGGAGCAGCCTCTCAATAGGTGATAGGCTCCAGAGGAAGTTTGAAATTCAGGGAGTAGAGCTTCTTTAAGGTATTTTTGAACCGCTTGAAGAAACAAATTTGTTAAGCGTCCTTTCTTTCGAAAGACCATAATGGATGCAGCTCTTTCTAACACAGAAAATCACGCTTTTCTTTCTCAACATGGCGAAAAAGGGCCCGGTAAGCTGCCTGAGTTATTATTCGCTTCTACGCTGCTCGATTCCGATCAAGCGAAGGCGATCTTTAATCAAACAGTAAGCCGTCAGTAAGGACGGTCTTCTTTCTTCGGCATCTACCCGTAAGAAAGAAAAGACAATCAGTTTGTCGTCGAGATCAAAAAGAAGGCAGTCAAACAGGCAGGAGCCTCCCCACCTCTTCGGGTGGGTCTCTTCTCGGGTAGTCCATGGGTTTCTCCTTTGACCAACCGGTTCATTAGTCATTTAGTCACCCTCGCGAAATAAAAGATGAATCATCAAGTAGTCAGTGTCGCAGTCAGGGATGTAAAGGCAGGAGTCATTGGCACCCGCCCTTCCCCCTTGGTTCAATTCAATCCTTCATCATTCTGGTCGGTACGGGCAAGCCAGTCCACAGTCAGGTTGAGAATGAGCAGGGACAACGAAAGCAAGAAGAAAGCGAAGCGGAAGGCTGTCTAGTTTTCAGAACTGGGATAGGATGAAAGTCGACCGTCTAAAAAAAAAAGAGCAGAAAGAAGAAGGGCTAATTCCGCCTGCCGTCTATAAGCTACGTGGACGCTAAAGTTAGTTGGCTCCTTTCTTTCATAGAGAGTCCTCTAAGAGAGAATGCGGACTGTTCCGCCTGATTGGATTGAAGGAAAGATTGACTCTTTGACTCAGAAATACCTTATGGTTTCTATCGAACGTTTCCTTGATGAAGTTGGTTGGGGGTGCTTCCCGGCTGGCACTGGAGAATATGAACTGAAAGACGAGAACGAATGAGAACGAGTAACTGCTTTCTGAATCTTATTGATTTTGAGTTGAGTCACAGAGCTCTATTATTTCATAGCAGCCCACTGATCTTTTTAGTTATTTGAGAAGCTTTCTTTTCATTCATATTAAGGAGCAGCCTCTGAAGATCATAAGTATCCCCCTGGTTCTCTCTTCTATGCTTTAAGGGCCGTGAATTTATGGGAAAGAAGAATGATCCGATTCCCATAGCGGACCTAAGTTTTCATTGAGTCAAGAAAGTACAATACATACAGTAGGGGGCTTAACTGAAAGAAAGACCCCTTACCTTAATATCAAACATAAATCCATCCAAAAGAGAGAATCAAAGTTTGATAGAAAAATATACAACCATCAATCGATGATATATTAGAAGAACTCCCCCTAGCGCGTCACATTGGAACGGCACCTTCCCAAGGAGATGAAAAACGGAAGAATCTATACACCATCCCGAGCTGACCCTAACTGAGAAAAAACGCACCAAAGCCAAGCGAGCTAAGGGCGAGCGAGGTACCAGACCGCTGGGCGAGCCAGACAGAGCTGGCCGCTGATCCAGCTGACCAACTGACCTACCTGAGATGCCCAGAACCGAGCTCCAGACTCAGTTTGCCTAAGTTTACCTGGTTATACCATCATAAGGAAAGGCACTAGCTGATGAAAAGTAAGAAGCCTAAAGTTCCATGTTGCCGTGTCGAAAGCCAGAAAGAAAACTCCAAAAAAACGGATGCGCTAACGCTTGGAGTTGATTGCAGCTAAGCGCTTAGTCCCTTGCTGTTGGCTCGTCGACCAATTCCTTGTGTCCCGGCTCCGCTCCAACTAGTAAGAAGAAAGATAGATAGATAGAATTGGGTAGGCAGAGTTGGCTTGCTTCCCAGAGAAGAAAGACCTGGCGACTCGAGAACATGATGCGCTAGGTTTCGATCAGCTAATCGAGATAGGCTGTACTTTTCATTCGATTTGGTTACCACGTGCTTTTCACTTCATGATCATGGCTCATTTCCTTCAGCTAAGAATCTGCTCCCTTTTTTGGCACCTCGCTGGCATAATCGAAGGAGAGAGAAAGAGATTAGTCTGTGGTTCCGACCTCTAGACCGTAGGGATGGAAGCTAGACCGGTAGGGGGGGGGGGGGTAACGGAGTTTGTATAGCGCCAAATGATATGTTTGAGAATTAATGAAGCTGCCACCTTTGAGCCCTGCTTCTAATCGTGCATGAAAAACTTAGGCTATCTGACCCGTGAATGATGCCAATGAACTCTCCTTTAACTTCCCTAAGAAAAATGGATACAGTGAACTCATCCAGCTGGCAAAGAAAAGTGTACCTATGTTCTAACAAATGGCTTGTCAAATCTGACCGGAGCACGCGGATCCGCATCTGACGCGATAAATCTTCTATCTCCTCGGCCAGAACTAACTAGTAATCAGGAGTTGAAGGAGGATTACAAGAAATTACCCCCCGAACCGCAAATAATAAAGTGTCGTGAAATACATGTCAGGCTAAAACCGGAAATAAGAAGAAATTACTGGATTTATAAACAAATAGGCTCAGAAAGGGGCATTAGTTGCGGGTCGATCATGAATAAGGTTACCTCCATTGGCTGGGGAGATGATTCGACCGGAATACGAATGAACGAAAATCGACCGAAAGGACAATCCCCATACGATCTATCAATCTAAGGATTGTGCCAGATTCGCCTTTCGGGTGCTTAGGTCGCGATAGAAAGGTTTCGGTCCGCGAAGGAAAGCTGATGGGCCGGTCACTCACCTGATATATCGATGAAAGGCTTGCTGTTTGAATCTCAAGGAAGCGTAAGGAGGAATAAGAAGAAGTTGCGAGTACTTTGTTGTATGGTTAGGACGAATAACTTAGTTATATCATTGCGGGTTGAACCGCTTTCAGCTCCGCCTTCACTCCTGGCTCACAATGGGAATTTGCCCAATGTTCGTTTGGCAGCTCAGCTATATACTTGAATGCTTCACTAGCGTCATCTCTTATCCGAACAGGTGCAGGGCTCACACTTGATTCGTATTCTAATTCGGATGAGAGACTGAATGGATGCTGGAAACGGGTCCCGAGTCCAAAACTGCATGCGCTACTACTGCCTCCTAGCATACCGCTGTCCCCTCATTGATCGTGCAATACTGACGGTAGAAATCCCGCGATCGAAAGCCACACCTTCTAGTCGGAATACATTCGTCCCGTTTAGCCTTCCCTGTCGTTTTCGCTTCCAATACATTACCATTCATCTACCAGTTTCCCAAGCAGATTCATCACAGTCCCATAAGAGGGACCGGCGAGAGAGCTTATTTCGTGGTCGAAGATCCAGTGGTCCCCCATTTCTTCTTCTTTGCGGACTAACGGCCTACCGGGTGCAATAAATCCAATTGATGGCGGAACAAAAGAACTCCTGATTCACCCAGCCTTCTCGCACTGCGGTTCATCAAGAATAGGCTGGATAGCGGCACAATCTCCATTTCTTCCATTCCCTGCCCAGCCAAACTCAGGCTCGACGTACGTGCGCAGGAAGGCTGTTAAGCCTCGACCGATAGGGAGAGCAGCGCTACTACTGTTTGATTTTCGAGCTTGGCTTGAATTTGACAAGCCGTAGCCTGCTGCTCGCTTCGGATCTATTCTGGCCTTGATATCAGCCATGAATCAAAGATTCCTCCTGCGAGGAAGGGCCGAGCCGTGAACGGAAACGGCAAAACGAGGTGCTTGACTATCAGTCTCAGCCCTCCTTATCAGAACAGAACGTTCCTTCCGCAAGCAAGGCCGATATCTTTCGTAGCAGCCAAGGAGAGTTCGATCCATTGGTTCTTCGATTTGTTCCGAAAGAAACGAGAAACAAGGAAAACATCTTGATTACTATTAAAAGGAAACAATCTCAAATAGACCAAGATCAAATTTCGGGTCATTTCTTGGTGAAATGATCTGCCATAATCTCTTCGATCCCTTCATTATGTGCCAGAATAAAGAGAGATGTGGTAGGAAAGTGGAAGATACTTTTTGTGTAATGATAATCAAAGGGCGTGGGAAAAGCTGCAGTAATTCTTTGGAAAAGCCCGGGTCTCTTGTCTTCGCAGCTTTCATTCCGCAATCCACTGATTCGTTCCTCCCATATACCCCCCACCAATAGATAGAGACAAATGGGAAAACCGAACCACGTCTACAAAATGCAGTACCATGCAGCTGCTGCAAAGCCAAACGTGATGCTTCTTGGTCAGATGACAAGAATTGGCGAATACCACATATGATCGAGAAAAGAGTACCTATAAGAAACATGAAAAACCATGAAAGCCAGTTGCTAAGTAAAAAGGTAGAACCATAATACTATCCGAAATAGGGAAGGGTGCTTGATAATATTCCATTCCTTGAAAGCCAGTGAATACTAGCAGCCAGTGAAAACGGTAGCTATAAAGCGAAACATGTCGTTTTTCTTCCGCGAGTATAGAATGATGGACCAAGTTACGGCAGATCCGGATGAAGGGGAATAAGGTAGTAAGAAAAGGGATTTCCCAAAGGATCTAAAACCCAATCCCTTTTGGGGGCCAAATCCTCCGATCTCTCCGTAGGTGCCAAAGAAGAATGAGAAGAAGCCCGAAAAAAAGCAAAAAGGAACATAACCTCCGATACGATAAACAGAATAAAACCATATCGAAGTCCTAATTGTACGACTTTGGTATGATGTCCTTCCAACGTGATTCACGTAGAACATCGCGCCACCATACAAACATGGTATATAGGAGAAATATTAGGCCCAAACTGAGAAGTGTTGCACCCCCTTGAAATGAGTGCATGTACATCACACCTCCTACGGTGGTTGCCAAGCTCCGAGTGAACCCGAAATAGGCCATGGACTTGGATCTACCAAATGATAAGAATGCCTCTGAGATTCAATCATAAAACCACTTTGCCTCGGTTGTATGTAAACCCCCCCTTCACCCCCACCCCCGTCAGTGGTAAAGAAGGGCTCTTTGGGGTCACATTTTCTTTCTATCTGACAGGACAAAGAAATAGGAAGGGATGGTTCTTTCATTGCATTGATAGAAGTCTAACTAGAAAAAGATCTCTCTATTACTTTGAGAAGAGAATCGTTGGTTTGACCGACGAAGTGGGAAAATGAACCTTCTTTCTTTGATTTTCAGCAAGCATTTTTGGAAAGTAAAAATTCCATTCAGTTCGGTTTCGGAAAATGGTCGCGGATTAGTTCGTTCTGCGCCGCCGGCGGCCTCAATCAAAGGCGCAGGTTGATCTCTCTGGTTGAGGCTACATTCATTTATGAAACTTGACACGTGGGAAGGGCTGACTCTCCTATCCTAGTGGTTCGGCTGGTCTCGCTCCCTTACCGCACTATTCCTCCCCACTAAAAAGAGCGATTGAGAATCTCGAGAACCTTTCTGAACGTCCGTCTTCGCGCGGCGATTTGAAAAGGAGTATCTCTTTCTTGTAGTGCCTTATTCCACTATTCGATCGAGAAAGAATCTCTTCTGGGTTTCATTCGATTAAAAAACGATGCTTCCTTGGCCGTGTGGAACATGGATGAGCATTATGTCATTCCTACAAGTGATCCCCCCATCTCAGGATGGAAGAAGTGCTATATGAGGACTTCGAGATCAATAGAATATGTTTCTTTCCATTCCTCGTGAGCCACTTATTTCTCCGAAACAAGAGAGAAAAGTGCTCTTTTCCTCCTTTTTCCCAATAAGTCGACGGCGTTACAACCATTGGGATACTTCGAATAAACTGGAGTACATATAGGATACACCGGTGCTAAAAACCTTTTCTCAAGATATCTTCAAAACTCTTGGGTCGTTGCTTCGGATGTTGTTCTCCCGGTGTGAAACCAGTTGGTTCCGTAGTTTGAGAATTCTGCTGATCCCAAGTACTCCATCTCCATCATTGCATATGGGAATATAGAAAGTAAAGAGGAAAAGGCATGACCAGAAGAATTGTGTGAAATAAGTGAATTTATCCAGTTGAGCATGATTGATTGAGAGAAAATGATTCCCTCCAGACAGAAAGAGACTCCTTCCTGTACGAGTAGTGAAGAACTATAGAGAACTTTTTTGTTGATTGTTGACCAACGGAAAGCATGGGATAAAGAAAGATGCACAATAGAAAAAGGGCGACTTCCTAAAAAGCAAGAAAAGCGCCCCTATTCCATTTCTTTTTCATTTTGTGGAGCTTTCGACTTATAAAAAAGAAATCGCAGTCTCATGTTCTTTTTGCGTAGGAGTTGTGTTGATTTGATATCAACGAATTATACCTCCTTTTTAACCATAAGTTGAGACAATCAACTCATGGCATGTAGGACTTGGGGCCATTTCCCCTTTGTACATTTTTAGAAGCACAGTCTTTGATGAGCTCGTCTACGAAAGAGAGAGGAGAGGGTAGGGTTCCAACCCTTTCCAAGAGCGGGATTTCTTAGACTGTTCTTCTAAAATTTTAAATTGGTAAAAGTCAGTCGCCAAGTTGGCTTTTCAATCTTTGACTTTTCATAATTTTATCGAGTAAAGATTGAGAATAGTGGGGATCTAGATGTTCCGCTGAAATAGAGGAAGAGGAAGGCCTATCGGGACGACCTAGGGTGAATTCCAAATTGACATCTCCCGAGGTAGACGCTCCCGATCAGCTCCCGTAGGTAACAGAATATTCCCGAAAGAGAAATCTACTGGATTCGACTCCATAAAACATATAGAAGGATAAGGCGATATCCAAAAATGGTTCGAAATGGATAGGTCCTGAAAAAAGCTTTGAAAAAAAAAAGCAAGAGTCTCCATAAGTAGGAGACAAAAAATGGAATAGAACTATAGAAAGTCTTTTAAGCCATTGTTTTCCATCTTTCTCATAATGAGATTCTTTTGTTTCCTTCCTTACATAGAGTGGCCCTCTCCTTAGGGAGCGGGGCTTTTAATTTGGTTCGGTCATTTCTCTACGGTCCATTTCTTTCTCTGCCGTTGGTCGGTGAAGCTGAATCCCGCTCGGTCTTCTTTCCTGTCATTCCTCGCTCCTTCACCTCGGAAAGCCGGCTTTCGCTCCTTCCTCGGCGGTGAGTTAAAGGTAAGCTCTAGCTTTTGCCGACCGATTAAGGGATCCTAACCCATCGGGTTTTTACTTAGTACTCGAACCAGCGTACGAGCCTTAATCCACCACTTCTCATGTTGTTATCATGCCGCCAGCGTTCATCTGAATATCATGTCGGGGACAGGGTGAACTGACTTGCAACTCCAGAATAGTAGTAGGCCGGTCGAAGCGTATGCATCCTTTGAGAAAGACTTCCACTGCAGACTAAAGACCGTAGGCCACTCACTTTCTGTCTTGAAGGAAGTAAGGAGCAGTCAGTCCTGAAAGCCGGCCGGGCCATGGAAAGCGGTCGGTTCGGAAGCGCAGGTTGAGAGGGCCTTCCCTTCCTTCGTCTGTGCCTAACATGAACAATCATCTGGGCTGGTGAAAAGGTAACCCGTTAGAGTTCAGGCGCTTTAACTAATCCCCGCGAGTATAGCATGATTAGTCCAAGTTTCTACTCCACTGTTCCAAGAGTCTACGCTCACTTGGGGACTTCTCACCTTCTGATATCGACAGGTGTTGTCCCAATAACCCCTTTTCCGGTTAGCGAATCTCTCCTTATAAATCGGCCAGTGCCCCAGCGAACCCCGTCTCGCGCAGTCGAACCTATGGCCCTCTTATAGCCAAACGACAACGGTAATAGTGGGCTTAATAAGATCCTTTCGTACCTTCGTATCTTCTATCATCTAACACTCCTCCACCTCTGTCCTTTAGGGTTATAAAGAGAGGCAATCTACTGGAATCAAGGATTAAGTCGCTCGAGAAGCGATTGGACGACGGAACCTTCTCAAGATAGATTAAGCAAGGTTTCCTTCCATGAGCATGTCCACATGAGTTCGTTGAGGTGTCTACACAGGCCTTTTTCCCCTTTTAATATTCTGTCGAGAGTTCGGATTGCTCCACCTAAGTAGAACGAAAGAAGGGAAATGGAAATGGAAAGGGGGAATATGAAGCTTCGCTTCCGGTAGCTTATTGCTTATCTCCTAGTTATAAAAGGCTCTTTGGCGGATTCTTTAGATCTGGATAGAGTCTCGCCTCAGTAAAGGATGAGATTCGTAAGATTCCCCTAACCTTGATATTATATTCGTCAAAGCTAAACGCACCACGATAGGCCCCCTTTCTTTATTATTTATTAGTAAGAATAGGGAAAAGGCCTTTCTTTACTATAGAATTAGTGGGGTGGGACGGGGTCAACTCGTCTATTTCCCAATTCCCTTCTCACTAATAATTACAGAATGACTGCCAAGAGACAGTCAAAGAGACAGACCGTAATATAATCTAGTAAAGCGATCCGCGTTTCCTAGCGGATGGGGTGTTTGCATAGAAAGAGAATAACCGCTCCCGCCCTTCCAACACATCAAGCGGACCAATCTTTAGCAGGTCTAATTCCACATGTGACTGAGTCGCACAAACAATGTTAGCGGAAATAGAAAGGTTCAGGTTCTCTAAAATTGCACTCCCAAAATGGGTCTTTCAACCTTCCCCTCACGGTATTCTCGTTACTCATGGCAGCATACAAGCAATTGACATCAATTCCCATCTCATGGAAAAACCCCTACTAATATAAGGAAGTCAGGCTTTCCCCTGAGACATAAGCGCTCCAAGGCAAATGAGCACATAATATCTCGAATGAGAAGAGAAAAAGCCCAAATATGGATAGTTAAAGCATTAGCAAACCGTAACCGTCCTAAATATTCTCCATGGTCAAGAACAAAGGAACGAATTGATGCGTAGGCAAATCTCTACAACTCTTCGAACTTGATGCCACAAATAGCTAGAATAGCAGCAAATAGCATCTTCTAGGCCCTGCATATTCGTGGACTCCAATCTAATTTTAGGAAAGCTTCTAATAGGGTGGCTCCTCGCAGTTCTCACTTCTACCCCAAGCCCTGAAAATCCCTTACGCTCTTTCTCAAACGACTTCTGGCATCACGCTCTTAACTTGAGTGACACAAAGCACCCGTCATGGATCTGTAAAGTTCATTAGGGGCAATCGGGATTTTTTCTTTTTATAGAGAATAATCATTAAAGTGATCAGAGATAAACCTCGTATTTGGCTCCGAAGTTTGGTGAGAAAGCTCTTCGTACGCAGCTATATGCTAAACAATGCAAGTCGAACGTCGTTTTCCGGGAGTGAGGCAGAAGGAAAAGAGGCTCTAGCTAAAGGTAGCTTGGTCTCGCCCAGGAGGTGGGAAGAGTTGAGAACACAAAGGGCGAACGGGTTGCGTAACGCGTGGGAATCGCCGAACAGTTTCGGGCCAAAATCTGAATCAAGCTAAAAACCTAATATAAGAAGGTGCTGTGAGTAAGACCGCGAGCCCAAGCCCTGTATAGGTTGGTGCCGGAGCTGCTACAATTGCTCAGCGGGAGCTGCTGTCGGTATTGGAAATGTCCTTAGTTCCTCGATTCATTCCGTGGCGCGAAATCCATATTGGCTAAACAATTCATTTGGTTATGCCATTTTGGGCTTTGCTCTAACCGAAGCTATTGCATCGTTTGCCCCAATGATGCCTTTCTGATCTCATCCGTTCGATCGAAGAAAGAAGCTTTCAGTTTATTATTACAACTATCTTTTGAAGCAGATAGTTTACAGTGCTCATTCTTATGAATAGTCACATTTGACTCTCATCATGCAGGACCTTTCGTCGAATTATTCACGCGAGCACCCTTTTTTTTTAAGGGAGGCTAAAGAGGCGATTGCCCAGGCATCATCGGCACGCGTTTTAAGAATCGGAGTTAGAAACTTCTTTAAATGCGCGGATACTGGCTCTAGAAAACAAAGGGTTCCCTCTTCATTCGGTGGGGATGGCAACTATGGAGACCGTGAAAAGGACTGCTTGGAGTCCACCAAAAAGCCAGCGGACTATAACTTCAAATTGAATTTGAATCGCGGGAGCTTCAGCCCGAGATGTGCTGCAGAAGAGACGTCTTCCCTGTCAAAAAATTTCTTCATCCGGATTTTTGAAACCAAAGCCGATGAATTTGATTGATCACTGAAATGAGTGATAAAATTGCGGAGCTTTAGGACTCGCGCCTGAGACACGGACAAGAACTCCAACAATGACCGCATGATCCGAGAATCTTAAACGGAAACGGATCCGCTTCCTCGACTGTTCTGTTCAGGCTTGTTTCCCGCCCAATTAGGCAAAGGGCGAGTTCAGCGTAGGCTTGCTCGGCTAATGGAACTCAAAATCGGAGGATAAATGGGAGGAGAGTGCGCGTCAATGTAGCCTTTCTTGGACCAACCTAATCATTATTCGGATAACAGAACCCGACGTTGGGCTTGATCTCTCTCAATAAGGGTCGTCGGCAGCCGGGGGCAGCCTGGTCCAGCCCAATTACAGGGACCAAACCCTATTATTGTTCAAATTCGAAGTTCCAGGCGTACGAAAGGTTTGTGCTTTACCTATAATGCAGAAATAAGAAACTTACATTCACGATATCTTTTTCTTCCACAGGGTCGATAAACTAAAAAGAGAGGGCGAGTTCTCGACTTGCTGTGTTAAAAATATTCAAAAAAGTGCGCTCTGCTAACGTTCACGTAAGGACAGGAGTAGAGGTAGTGATGTAGTTGTTTAGCTTTGCTGTATTCGTCGAGATTGGGTTGGTGTTCCGTGTTACTAAGGTACAAGATGATAATTCTCTCTATCTATGAGGGAATTATTGCCAACTCCAAATGGCAAGGTTCACGATTCCCCGCGCCCACACCTTTCTTCAGGACTTCTTTTGAGAAGGAGAATGTGGAGCTGGCGCGTGCAGGATAGGGTAAACCTCCTCCCATCATAAAAGAAGTTGGGCTCGTCGAAAAGGTCGATCCGGCGATGTTAATAGGGGCGCTCATTCGGAGTCGGGCGCTTTTTGTCTGAGTCAGCTCCTATCCCTTAAGGCAGATCGTCAGGGGTTTGGAGCGACTTCCTCTGATTTTGGCTTTCATAGACGACTGGGGCGGAAGGTGAAATGTTTTGTGAAAAGAGGCAACCATCCGACCCGTTGGAGTTTAAACCAGATGCTCCAGTGCCCAAACCAGATCCCCCTACTGGTAAAGCATCCGAACACCCTTATGGACGCTTCCCTTTGTAGCGGCGGTAGTGTTTTAGTGTTTTAGTTGTTTTACTTTTGTTGTTTTTGATAATTTTGTGGAGATTTTCGTCAGAAACTCTGACCTTGTTCTTAGGCCTTTTTCCTTGGTCCCCCTGGCACTTTTAAACCCTTGATCAGCATCAATAGATTCCGTCCCGTAGCGGTGGTTCTTTCGCAGGGAGTGGCTCTCAGGAAATATGATGTTGGGGGCGGGCTTCCATTTGATCTTTAAATTGGGAATTCTAGTGAAACCGCGGGCTCCCAGCTAATACCCGGTTCTCCTTCCGATTAGTATACCCTGTTAGTTAATTTAGTCTTATTATTCTGGTCAGCGTCCGAATCGCCCTAGAGACCGTTCGCTGCTACCCATAACAATAAATGGAGGTAAAAGTCCTACTTTCGTTTTGTCAAGATTGCCCGATAAGGGATTGGAATTTCACTTTCAGGGAATTCTTACAACGACGGGAGAGGGTTGCTCCGTCCAGTCTACCCCGGCTGAGCATTCCGTGCTGACCCCAAGGATTACGCGCTGTAGTCGGTCAGTATGTGCGGGGAACCGGAACGGGTAAACAAAATCAGGTTCTAAGGGAGAGCTATACGGATAATAAATCCGAAACGCGGGTCTCGCGTTCGAATCCGCTTCGTTGGGACAAGGGAGAGGGGAAACGACAGTTTTTGCCGCTCGACGATCGCGAGAGGAGATTTTAGAGCGAAAGCGGAGGAACGGAGTCGGACGCCTACGGAGAGGAACGAAGCAACGATTGAAACCTCTTTCTTTGTGCTTTGGCGTCCAAACAAAGTGTTCGCGTCGTCTTGACGGAAAAGGATGAATCGAGTTCTAGCTTTTTTTGAGATATCAAGGCTGAGCCGCACCCCGGCAGAATACGCAACTCTCTTAGAGGTTACGAGGTGACGGAGTATAGATTCACAATGGCTTTCTACCTTAGCTGGATCAGTGTACCTCATTTCCTGCTCTCATCACGATGTTGAAAGCTAAGAGCTTGCTCGAAGACAGCCACATAGCGGATTTGACCTACTTTTTGTATGAATGCATTCAGGCGCTCAAAGGTAAGGGGGGGGGGCAGACTTCTGTTGAGCGATGTCATGTGTGCATTTTGCTTTGTTGTGTCTCTGGCTGCTGGTCTCGCCGTTATTTCAAAGCTAGTTGTTTTTCACTTGTACAGGGGGGGGGGGGCATGGTTAGGGTGGTTGGGAGGTGGGGGTGGGGGGGGGGGGCGGGGGGGGGGTTGGAGGGGGGGGGGCTGGGGGGAAAAGGGGGGGTGGCGGACGGGGGAGGAGGGCGGGGGCGGGTGGGGTGGGAGGTGGGGGGGGGGGCGGCCAGGAGGGGTGGGGTGGAATGTGGGAGGGGGAAGGGGAGCCAGGGGGGGTGCGGGGGGTGCGGGGGGTGATGGGGGGGCGGGGTGGCTGAGTGGGGGGAGAAGGTGGGGGAGACGTGCGGCGAAGTGGGGGTGCAGGTGGAGCCGGGGTGGGGGAGGGGGGGGGGCGGGGGGGAGGAGGGGGCGGGTGGAGGGTGGGGGGGGGGGGAGGGGGGGTGGGAGGTGGGGGCGGGGGGGGGAGAAGGGCAGAGCGCGCGGTAGTAGGTTGGGTGGGGGAGGGCGGGGGGGGGAGGGGGGGGGGGGGGGGGGCGGGGGTTGGGGGGGGGGGGGGAGGGGGGGGAAGGGGGGGTGGGGAGGGCAATGGAGAGGGGGGGGGAGGGCGGGGAGCGGGGAGTGGACGGAGGCGGGGGGGGGGGGGGGAGGCAGGGCGAGGTTCGGGGGGGAGCGGCTGGGGTGGAGTAGAGGGAGGGAAGGGGGGTGTGCGGGTGGGGGGGAAGGCGGGAGGGCGGGGGTGTCTGAGAGGTGGGGGGGGTGGGGGGGGGGGGGGGCTGTTTGTGGGGAGGTTTGGACGGGAGTGGGGGTGGGAGTTGGGTGTGCAAGGAGGTTCAAGGGGGGGTGGAGGTGGGGGGGTGCGGGGGGGGTGGGGAGCTGGGGGGGCGGGGGGCGGTGGCAACGGTGCGGTCATATAGTGCGTGCGGGCGGGTGGGGGCGGGGGGGGGTCGGCGGTTCGCGGGCAGGGCGGCGCGGCGGGGGGGGGGTGGGGGGGGGGGTGGGGGCGTGGCGCGGCGGTTGGGGCGGGGGGGGGGGTGGGGGCGAAAAGGGGGGGGGGTGGGGACACGGGGGGACGCCATGGGGTCGTGGCGGGTCGCAGGGGGGGGGTAGGCGGCCCCGGGGGCGGTGAGGGGCGGGGGGGGGGAAGGGGGGGGGGCGTGGGTGCGGGGCAGCGGGGGGGGTTGAGGGGTGGAGGTGGCGAGGGCAGGGGGGGGGGGGTGGGGGGCAAGGGGCAAGGGGGGGGGGATCGTGGGTGGGAGGGAGGGGGAGTGGCGGGGGTGGGGGGGGGGGAGGGGGGGGGTGGATGGGGCGGGGGAGACCGGGAGGCAGTGGAGGGTGGTGGGTGGGTGGGTGGGGGAGGTATGATGGGGGGGGGGTAGGGAGAGAGGGAGGGATGAGGAGTGGTGGGATGGGAGGGGGCGGTGGGTAGAGGGGCGGCAGAGGGGAGGTGGGGAGGGGTGGGGGTCGGGTGGGTGCGGGAGGGGGTTAGGGGTGGGTGGGGGGAGGAGGAGTGGATGGGGGGTGTTTTGGGCTGGGTCTGGAAGTGCGCGTGCCGTGCTGAAGTTTAGGCGAGTAGGGGCGTGGCAGCGGTGGACGGGGTAGGGGGGGGGCGGGGGGGCGGGGGGTAGGGGGGCGGGGGGGGGGTTGTTGGGGGGGGGGGGGGGGGGGGGGGGGGGGTGGGGGGGGTGGGGGGGGGGGGGGGGGGGCAAAGCGTTGGGGGCGGGGGCTGGGGTGGGGGGGGGTGAGGGAGGGAGGGCGTAGGAGGTGGGGGGGGGTGGAGGGGGGAAAAGAGAGGGTGGGAGGGAGGGGGGTGTGGAGGGGGTGGGAAGCGTGGGGGAGTGGGTGAGAGGGGGGGGGGGGGGGGGGGCCGGGGGAGGGCGGGGGACAGGGGAGGGGGGCGGTTAGGGGGGGGGGGCGGGGGGGGGGGGGGGGGGGGAGAGGGGGGGAGAGTGGGGGGTGGGGAGGGATAGTGGGGGGGCTCTGTGAGGGTGTCGTGGGAGCGATGGGGGGGGGGGAGCAGCGCAGGCAGGAGGGGGGGGGAGGGGGGGGATGGGGGGGAGGGGTGTGGGTGGGCGGTAAAGGGCGGGGGGGGGGTGGGTGGAGGGGGAGGTGGGGTGAAGTCGGCGGGTGGGGGTGGGGGGGGGTTTGGGGTGAGTGGGGGGAGGCGTGGAGGAGTGTGGAGGAGGGGGAGCGGGAGAGGAGAAGGGCGGGGGGGGAGAGGGGGGGGGGGGAGGGGGGAGGAGCGGAAGAGTGGAAGGGAGGGGGTGGGGGGTAGAGGGCGAAGAGTGAAAGGAGGAGGGGGTGGTGGGCAGGGTGAATAAAAGGGGGGATGTAGAGAGGGTGGGGGTAGTGGAGGAAACGGTGGGGGGGAAGCAAGGGGTTGGGGCGTCGGTAGGGGATGACCTTCTTTTGTGGGTGTTAGGAGGAGTCGAGCCGCGTGGGGTTGAGGTCGGGGGGGGGGAGGGTGCTGGGGGGGGTGGGGGGGGGGGGGGGGAGGAAGGTTGGGGGGGGCAGAGCGGGGAGGGGGAGGGGGGGGGAGCGGTGGCAGGGTGCGGGGGGCTGAAGGGGGGTGGTAGGGGGGAGGTTGGGTGGCAGGGGGGGGGTTGAGGGGAGGGTGGGGGGCGGGGGGCGGACAAGGAGGAGGGGTACGGGCACATGAGGGTGATGTGAAAGTGGTCGAGGACGGCGGAGGGGGGAACGGAAGGGGGGGGGGGGTGGTGGGGGGGAGGAGAGGGGGGGTGGCGGTGGGATGAGGGGATGAGAGTGTGATGGGGGGGAGGTGAGAGTGGGGATGTTAGTAGGGGGGACTGAAAGAAGAGGGGGAGGGGGGGGGGGGGGGGCAGGTGAAGGGGAGGGGGGGGGGGAGGGGGAGGGGTGAGGGGTGAACGAGGGGGGGTGGGAGCCGGGGCAAGGGGGGGCGGGGTGTAAGGGAGGGGGGGGGGGGGGGGGAAAAGGGGAGGGGGCGAGGAGGGGGAGGGGGGGAGGGAGGAGCGGGAGGAAGAGGAGGGCGAAGGGGGGGTAGTTGGGGTGAGGATGGAGAGTGAGAGGGGGGTGGGGTGGGGGGGGGGAAGGGGGGCGGGAGGGAGGGGGGGGGGGGGGAGGGGCAGGCGGGAGGGGTGGAGGGGAGGGAGGGGGCAGGTGGAGAGGGGGGGGGGGAGCGGTAGGGGGAAAGCGCAGGGGGGAGGGAGCCATAGGGGAGGGGTGGGGGGGGGGGGGGTTATGGGTGGTGGGATGGGCAGTGGGATGGGGGGGGGAGGGAAAGGGGGGGGGAGGTGGGGGGCGGGGAGAGGGTGGGGGGAGAAGGTGGCGGGGGGGGGGGAGCGCACTGGGTGGGGGGGGAGAGGAGGCCGAAAAAGAGGAAGGGGGGGGATGGGGGGGAGGGGAGTAGGGGGAGGGTGGTAGGGGGGGAGTGTAGGGGCTGGGGTGGGGGGCGGGGGGTTGAGTGGGGGGGAGGGGTTGGGGAGGGGGGGAGCGGTGAGGAGGAGAGGGGGAGGGGGGGGGAGCGGGGGGGGGAGGTGGGGGGTGGAGGAGGGAGGGGGGGCTGAAGAGGGGGAGGGGAGGGGTCTGGAGGGGGGGGGATAGGGGAAGGGGGGTGGGGAAGGGGGAAAGGGGGGGTCGGATGAGGGAGAGTGGGTTGAGAGGGGGAGGAGTTGGGTGGGTGTAGGGCGGGGCGTGGGGGGAGGTGGGGTAATGGGTGGGGCCGAAGGGGGGGGGGAGGGGTGAAGGGGGGGGTGAGGGCGCGGGTGGGGAGGGGGGAGGTGAGGGGGTGGGGAGGGGAAGAGGCAAGCGAGGGGGTGGTAGGGAGGGAGGTGGAGAGGGAGGGGGTGGGGGGGGGAGGGAGGGGAGGGGGGTGGGGGGGGTGGGAGGGGACAGGGGGGGGGGGAGGGAAGGGGTGGGTGAGGGTGAGGGGTGCGGGGAGTGGGGGGGAGCTAGGGGAGGGAGGAAAGCAGGGGGGGGGTGGGGGAAGAGGAGGGGAGGGGGGGGGGGTGGCGGATGGGTGGGTGAGGGGGGGGGAGGCGGGGGGGGGGCGGAAGGGTGGGGGGCGATAGCGGGGGGGAGCGAGGTGGGGGGTGGGGGAGGGTGGGAGACGGGGGGGGGGACAGGGGGGGGGAGGGATAAGGGGGAGGGGTTGATGGAGGGGGGGGTATGGGCGTGCAAGGGGGCGAGTGAGGTGGGGAGTTGGGGGGGCGGGGGGGGGGATAAAGGAGGTGGACAAGGGGGTAGGCGATAGGGGGGGTCGTGGGGTGGGGTGGGGGGGGGCGGCAGGGGGTGGTCGTGAGGGGGGAGGAGTGGGGGAGTGAGTGGCATGTGGGGTACGGGAAGGTGGGGGGGTGGGCGGGGAGGGGGGAGGGTAGGGGGAAGGGGAGCCGGAGGGGCCGGGGGAGGGGAAGAGAGGGGAGAGGGGCCTGGGAGGGGAGGGGGGGGTGAGGGGGGATGAGGGGGGTGTGAGGGGGGGGGGGGGGCGGGTGAGGGAGTGGTGTCACGGGGCCAAAGAGGCGGGCAAGGGACGGGGGGGGGGGCGGGGGGGGGCCGGGGGGGGGGGAGGGGAGGGGGGGTGGAGTGAGGTAGGGGTGGTGAAAGAGCTGGGAGCGGAGAGTGTGTGGTGGTGGGTGGGGGGGGGGTGCGGGCTGGCGGGGAGCTGAAGCCGGTGGGGGGAGTGGGGGGTAGGGGCAGGGGAAGGTGGGGGGGGTGGGCGGGGGGGTATAGAGGAAGGGGGCGAGGGTGGAGGGCGGATTTAGAGGGGGGATGGTTGCTGTGGGTGGTTGGTGGGGTTGGGTGGTGGGGTGAGGGATGGGGGTATGAGGTGTAGGGAGTTTGGATGATAGGGCGCGGGAGGATGTCCTTGCTCATTTTGTGGTATCATTATTTTTTTCTTGCTGATAGTTTGCTCTTTCATCCACAATAAGTCGCAGCGGATCATGCCGAAAAAGATCGTCGAAAGCCACAGGCTCCGTTCATATTACCAGTCTAAAAGAAAGAGCAATGAGGCAGTGAGAGTAGTCCAGGGAGAGCAGCTTTTATAGATAGGGATAGTAAGGTACGGAGAAGGGGGTAAGGTTATCGGGTTGAAGCAGCCACAAGCTGTCAGGCGAGCCAATGATCCCGAGTAGTTCAGTTCATCGACCGCAAGGAGAAGAAGAGGGCGTAACAAACTTCAGCAACGAGTGAAGTAAACAGAAGAGATTGAAGTAAGCCTGCAACAAGGGCAGTCAACGCTAAAAAGGACCTTCACTCTCGTTTCTGTCTTCGAGTCATTGGTTTCAGTGTCGTTCTCTCTCGCCCTATACTTACTAATAATAAGGAAGAGTCGATCCTACATTCCTTGTTTGTGTTGTTTGTAGCAATCAATGTCTGAGCCGCGGGACATAGAAAACCTTAACAGTCGCGATTAGGAGAATACGAAAGTATGTATACCGTACGGGACAGAGCAAGGACGAAGGTTCAGAAATTAAAGATAGCATTTCGGGTCACGACATATAAACGCGCTATCCGGCATTCCCACCTCAACACGCTCGCTCGCTTCTCGACTCAATTGATTTGTAATCAGAGAGGAAGAAGGCCCTAAAATTACACACTTCGCTGGAAGAACGCGCTTGGTATAAATCGCCAGGATTCACACCAGATGAAATCGTTGAATGCCTGAAAAAATACTGATAAAAGGTCATTTATACACTTAAAAAAGAAAGGTTAGATCAATGTCCATAAGAAAGACAATACCTCGCGAATCCAGTACCGTCTACGCCTCCCCTGCCAGAGGAACCTCACTCTGATGTGGACTGATTGGTCGGAGCCCCCACCCGCGAATTCTTACTTCTCAGGATGACTCTTCAATGGACCTCCTTCTCCGGCTGGACAACCCCACAGCATGAAATGGTTGCGATCAACGACGATTGAAGCATGGGAAATAATACAATTTGCAAATCCTATAGGCTTCGATTGCCATTCCGGCCAAGAGGAGCGTGAATACCGGCCGACTGGACAACGTACGATCAGGTGAGGGACGCCTACCTTCTTTATACTTCCTTCGCGTGGCAGCAACCACCCTTCCTAGGGTAGGGGTGTTGCATGGATGAAAATATGTAAGGCCGAAGGGGAGGAGACGAATTCCGAATTCAACATGAGAGGAGTATACGGCGTGGCTTATGAACTCATTCCATGTCATACCCCGATTCCGAAAGAGGAGGTAAGCTCAATGTAAACTATAAGTCAAGGATTAGCCTCAGTGAATATGATGCCCTGAATGAAAAGGCGAGGCCTAACCGTTTCACTTGGGGGGAACGAAGGCCTAGAACCACGCACAAGACGACTCCACCATTCTAGCATCCCTAGTTTCAGTCAAGCGCCGGGTTACTTTGGTTTTAGAGATAATATAGCTTTCCAAGCAGACTGAAGCAAGCACCCGCCTAGTATGGTTGAGTCGGAGGAGGGAGACATTTCACTAAGTAGAGGCGCTCTAGCTAATCACGGAAAGTATAAGGAGGAGGGGCGTTAGCGACGGTTGAGACGCGCCGGGGAGCTAGAATGATCTATTGAGTTAGGCGTGATAGCCTCTCTTTCCATGGATAATGGCTCTGACCCCTGACCTCTTTTTAGTTGAGTAAGGAGCCAAAAGTCGACGATCGAGAATCAGAACCAACAGCTGCGCCTTCCAATTTTGTAAGCTCCGTCCCATAAACTCGTCCCATTAAAATCTCTCCCTTTGTATTTTTGAAAGCGAATAGGACGAAGGAGATATATTTCTCACTTTCCAATCGCGGAGGGGGACTAGCGATTGCGGGTTACGACCAAGTAGTCCCACTCTTGAATTCGGTATATGAAGGAACATACCTTCACTCTGGTGTCGGGAACAGAAAAGAAAGTTACTATGTTTTGTAGTTGCACGCGCAGTACTCCTCAAGAGATGCCCGCCCACCCAACTGAACGACTTACTTCACTTGCGAATATAGACTACCTGAACCACCATCCACGATCTGCTAAGAGAAAATGTTAACTTGATTGTATTATTTTTTTACAGATTTCATCAGCTTTAGGTCCCCTCCTTTGTGGTCAGCCGGAAAGAAAATCAAAAAGACTACTGAATTTGAGCTGTCCTCGGATGTAACCTGTTGTGACACCTCGGAATTACAGACTGAATACGTGTAAGAGACCTGGACGGCTGTTCGTTGCGCGTTCGGTGCGAAGTCGTGGAAAAGATAAGCTAGCTCCTATTTCTTTGTATTCCTAATCTTAAAATCCCCTATACTATAATAGTAGCTGATCCTCCTAAGCTAAGGAGAGAGGGTTTAGACACTCGACATGAGTTGGGAGGATCTTTAGATCGAATGATAACAAATGCCGACTAACTATATATTTCTAATGCGGTTTTTTGAAGCGTGGAGAGCCACCCTCGTTATCTACTGTTACCGATTGCCTGATTTATGGACATTGCGGCGGATCTGCTACCTAGACTGGAAGCGCAGCCGAGACAATGAATAAGACAAAGAGGCTGTGGACTGAAAACTGAACGCGACAGGCGATTCTGATCCGATCGTTAGAGGGTATGCGAGAAAGTGCTTATGGATCGCGACCCCGAAGTTGCTCACCATGGACACAAGATAGGGAACTCGGTAAGCGCTTTTTTCTTAATCGCATTGGAACTGTCTCCGGGTAGTGGGAAAAGCCCAGATACGAATATGTTGAGTAGCCTGGCGCGAATTAAAGTTGAGCCCTTATGAGCCGTCCCGAGGAAAACTAGGAGTAGAATCCAGTGAGACCAGCAGGGAGTAATCTTCTATTCTTTTATTAGGATAGGATAGGGCCCCTTACTGGAAGGTAGAATAGGTCGCACTTCCACCAGTCTGACTCCGTAGGAAGCTGTAGACCATACTGACTTGTCTGAAATAGACCCCGTGTCAGCCACGGGTTGTGCAGATCCATGACTGGCATGTGTGAAACTTCTAAAACGGGATTCTTCCTAGGAATTACTGGAGTCATTCGCGTCACTGCCCTCAAATGCGTCCCTTCCCTCCGCTTTTCCAGTACTATAAACTATATAGTAGGACTAACCTATACTCTAGTAGGATAACTAGTAGGTTTCCCTTTCTTATGTGGTGGCCATTGTCTCTTGAATATATAGGACTTGGATTTATTGATTATAATAGTAGAGAGCGGTTCTCTCGAGCAAAATGAAAATAACATATAGACTCCCATTAAAAGACTATCAAAAGAAGGAAAACCACCCCTTTAAGTAGGTTCTAAGCTTTCCATCCGTTTGCAGAGCAGTAAGCACAAAAGCCTGTCTATCATTTATTGGAGAGTGGAAGGCGCTGCCTTCCCATCCCTCATTCCGAAACAAAGAGAGTAAGTACGGCGCGACCACTTGTGAGCGTATCTTATGGTCCAACCCCTACTAACATGAGCGGAAAGACACAAAGCGCTTGCAGCAGGTGTTAATAAGGTTGTAGTTTTATATCGAACAGAGTTTTCCTCAGATCGCGATAATGCGTTTCACTATGAGATGAGTAACCATATGAATGAGACCCGGTCCAGGTCAACAGTTGTCTCAGCAACACAATAACGAGGGTGGCGCATGCAATACCTTGGAATCTTGAAGTCGCCCTTTTTAGATAACAATCCCATCTGAAATAGGAAGAAGCAAGAGAAGCGGCGGTAGAGCGCGCTTGGCAGCTCCAAAAAGAAGACAGAATTGGTGGAAGATGAGCCGATAAGAAGATCTATGAACCGTATGAAGCACCGTAATCTGAAACCAGGACGGTAGACATTCATATCCAACATGGATAGAATTCCCATTAGAACAACAAAGCAAGAAGGACAAACCAATGCCACGTCATGGTTATTTCTAGAAGCAATGCTGCAAAAAAGAATCTACTTTTAAAAGTGGAAAGTTCGGCTTCCTATACTCGGTGAGTAGAGGGGAAGACGTGACAATTGTTAGGAAAGACGCTGATACTTCGGACCTTTCTTCAAGGAAAAAATAAAAATGGTTAGCATGAATAACCGAGGGGCCTACAGAACAGCATACCATACCTACGAGTGCAACGCAAAAATACCACACTGCAAGCATAGCTCAATGTGATACCAATCACTGACCAATGATAAAGGATTATTCTTTAGACTGCAAAGGACATGAACTACTTGTATGGATGAAAGACCTACTGACCCTATCCTATGGCCCTCTCCTATCACTTCTGTACCCGATCCCAGACCTCCTAGCTGAGACTCCGCTCATGCGTAAGAAAATGTCCGCCGTAGACTGCCGAGTTGTTAGTGACGGCTTGGTTCCACCTAAATAAAAAAAGAAGAATGGGTAGTGTCAAACTCAGATTTGCCTAAAACTAGCTCGGACTCTCTAACTCGAGATCGCTGTGTTGTAGCTTCAATCGACGAATTCGGAGATGAGATTGATGCGGCTAGAATATAACAAGGAATTTATTAATATAAGTGAGATGTCTCCTTCTCGGACGGCGCGCCGGAGGACCCTCTTTCGCCGTGACGAGTTTCTTCACTCTATTCTTCTGAAAAGGAGGGCTGCTGAAAAGAAGCATAGCTATAGAGCATCATCGAGGCAGTGATACCAGAGTGAGAGGCTAATGTTCTTGTCGATGTAACCAAGAGTGGTGCATAGGGTGGGTAACGAGCCGACTAGGAGTGATCAAAAAGCACTAAATCCGATGCTGGGGAAAAGGATGTTCACTATTTGATTAACACAACCCCCGCAAAGCATAGCGCGCCAGTGGCGGAAAACCTCGCCTAATTGCGCGCGGTTTTCTGACTCAGCCTCCTGGGACTATGACGTCAAGCTCGTGAGACGAGACCTCGCCTCATCTATATCATAACTTCGCAGGGCAGGTGGCAGGTCGGGAGTTGAGGTGGGAGTTGACAGCTTACCGGCGATAGGCTTCCCCCAAGGGCCTAGCGCTCTCAGCCGATAGTAAGGGTAAGACGGATTCAGTTGCGCTATTACCAGAGTGAGTTCTTCATCACTCACCGGTCCTAGTCTCGCCATCCGGTAAGATCCTCGCGGATACTAGGCCTCTGGCTGCGTCTCCCTAAGCCAATGCGTTCTATCCTCTTATTCTTATTTTTATTCTTCTTTATCTTTTTTCGACTCCGCCGTCTTCGCCGCCGCGGTGAAGTCTGCAGTGCAGTTTTCCTCTTTTTAATTCTGTATTCTCTTTTTTGTTGTTCTGTTGACAGTTGGCCCTTCTTTGATTTATTATCAGACTCTTATTTTGCCCATTTCCCCTTATCGGCGCGTCGAGCGTCTCGGTTCGGACGAGGCCTTGTTAGGCGAGGGTACACCGTCCTTTATGCCGCCCCTCCCCCAAAAGAATAACTTGAGCATAGCCCAGTTGAGTCGAACCCATATATATTGTTGATTGAGGATGGGGCTTGCCTATTCAAGAACACATGGGTCAGTATGCCACGTGAGTATAGTTTTCTATGGCATGACGCTGAGGGTTGTCACAACGCGTTAGCCGCAACCCTGACGGCTGGATGGAGTTGGAATTGCCTTTCCAAGTATTATTTAGTGGATAGGGACAAGAAAAACAGGAAAGAGGGAGTTTACGTTAAGAGTCAAAGTAAGTAAGCCATAAGGGGCCGGTTAATATCCTAGGGGCTATCGATCGATATTACTGGTTGAGCTATAGGTGTATAGAAGGTGGCCGGATAGAGTAGGTAAACATAAGAATTTAGTGGGCAAGTTGCGGTAAGGATTCTACCTGCTATCATGCAGTCTTCTCATAAGAAAAGTATCTGCTGGGGGGTTAAGCCAGGACGGCCCGAGTAATCTAAGTCTAGTATGCAGTCACTACTAAGTGCAGCATTGCGCTTATATTAATCCAAGTGAGTTGATATAGTGCACTGGTGGGGCCAGGTAATAAGTAAACACTTCAAGTACACGTGGTCAAGGGTAAGAGGTTTTATAATGCCATTGTCGATCCCTCCCATTGCGGGGGGTTCTATAGTTTGGACCTCGCCTAAGATCATTAAATAAGTGTCAGGTAGAAGTATAGTTCTTTCAGGGGGGGTGGTACTATGTGAAGGTGACTTGATATGTGTGGAGAGCTACTAACAGAATATTATAGGTTGGATCATACCCACCCCTTCCCCTTCCTTATAGATGAAAGCGAGTAAGCGCCCTCTCAGTTTATCAAGGCTGAAAGGCTTGCTTTCCCTTCTTTATGGAATAAAGATGCCTTCGCGTGGAGAGGTAAATCGTTCCGTAAGCTTGCCTTGGATGACGGTTTCCCGCAAGTGAAAGTCTATGACGTATGTAATAACGCATGAGGACATGGCTCACTTAACCCTGGTTGCTTATGACGTGCATTGTATAGTGGTGTGTTGCTTCCGCCAACGAACGACTTGCGCCTCATAGAACCAGTATACGGAGTAGTTCTAAGCCCTACCGAGGCTAAGCGCAAAGAGGAGCGGAGCCTCTGCTCTGGTAAAGAAAGAGATTCGAGAGTTAAAGTCTAATTTGTTCTAGGCCGTCCTTGGCTGTTGTTGTAGAGCTGGTGGGCACCGCCCCGTTCGTTACCTTAGAAAAATTTCCATCTATGCCTTTCTCAGGTCATTGACCTCTGGCCAATTCTGCTTTAAGTAACAATTAAACTTAATAGTCGTATAAAGCGCGTAGACTCTATATAAGAAAAATGGACCTCCCTGACGCGAAACAAGAGCACAGTCTTACTGTAACTGGCGATTTACATGCCTCTCCTGACTGATCTTGTGATCTTATACTTATTCGAAATTCGAAGCCTGATGCATTAAATTCCTGCCTCCAAAGGTACCTGTCCCTGTAACTCTTTGTTTTACCAAAAATTGAATCGCATATTCTCTCCTTGCCCCTTTTTTCGAGGCCGCGTCTCTCCTGGAAAAAGGAAAGAAAACTCACTACAAGTACTATAACTTGATCTCATAAGGAAGCAAAGAGCTCCATTCTATCTTTCTCTCCTCTAGTTTGAAATCGGAGAAGAAGAAAGAAGAAGAAGAAGAAAAGCGTAGAAGAAGAAGAAGAGAAGAAGAAGAGAAGTATAGAAGAAGAGAGACAGAAGAAGAAACGATTCTTTGGTTTTACAAATGAGGCAAGGGAACCTTCTCTATTCCGGTGAAGTGGACATGGAGAGCAAACGATACGTCCCAACTGCTATAGAAAAAAAATAAAGAAACAATGGAATAATTATATGGCGGGCTAACGGGGCTGTTGTAGTCGACAGGCTCAGTCTTGATAAGCACAACTTCAGATCAAAATGAGTTCTCCAGTCCCCAAAGCTTGCGTGAGAACGTTCTTACTATGGATTAGCCCCCACTCTTCGGACCTGTCTTAGTTTCCCCCAATGCCGTCTAGCAAATGTCCATGCTTGAAGAAGGTTCAGCGGCGCAAGGACAGAGAGCTTGTTGCCATCCATGATCGACCTTTATGCTTACCACTGTCGCCCGGTGCACAGCACTGCATTGATCATTCTCTCTGTACTTCAGTTTTGGCGGTTGGCTTCTCAGTAGTCTCTTTCGCCTTTGAGTGCGGTTTATAGCAATTGGTCACCTCACCTTAATGAGAAGGCCTGACCGAAAACCACTTTTTTTTCTCATCAATGTGAAGGCGGACACCGGAGTAAGTGCTAGTCTTGATTCACTTCTTCTAAAGCTAAGGAATTATTGGTGGATAGAGAGAGGTAGCAGTTTCATTGTAATTTCACCGCAACCTTAATCTCCAATTTTTTTAAGCACAACACATTCTCTTGCTTCGTTGGGCGCAGCGACCCCCGCTCGTCATTAAGTCTTTATTAGACAAATCCTTCTATAATTGGTTTGTTCCTTCGTTTTTACTGAGATTTGACATTGCCCAGTTTGGGAAGATCCTCACCTCCAATTCATGTCGGGGATCGTCTTGTTATCTATTCGCCGTCAATTGGCTATAACTACTGGCTGCAACCTTCCATTCTCTACCCATTAGGAAGGCTTAGCTTGACACCGACGTCCTGAACAAGTGGACAAAAAAGCCGATGCGGGTTCACAATTCCCACTAGCGCAGCGTTGTAATGGCCAAAAGAGTGAAAAACATGAATATGAATAACAAAAAGGCGAACGAACGGCTCTTTGCTGTTACAGCAGGGGGATCGCAAGTCGGACTAGGCTATTGCGCCCACTTGAAGTTTATTACCGGCCTTGAGATGGATAAGGTCATTGCTTGAGAACTCTTAGTTAGGTCAATATAACGCGAAGCTAAAGTAAAGGTCTAGTCGCGTAGTCAAACCGGTGCACCCCCTCTAACTTAAGAACGTCAAGAAAGAATCACTTGAATAGTAGTGCGTCTGCCTTGGACATCTTTTGTCACTTCTTCTTATTCCAGCGATTTCTCCCCCGAGAGGATGTCATGTGAGGAAGCACTAAGAAACTTACATATGGCGTAGCCAAAAGCACGATCTCCATTGATAAATGGCAGCAGCGCGGTACAATGGGGGCCTCAATCAATTCTCCCGAAGTGTAGGAAATGCACTTCCTTCTGAGCCGCCGACCGGAAAGATCTCAATCCGTTTATGCTCTCGAAAAAAAAAGGTCATGGAATTCCGTCTATCCTGATCGGGAGTATGCTTATTGGGCCTAGGTAGCTAGCCCGTTGTTCCCGCGTCTTCGAGTAACTAAGAGTCGCGTTCCGCATCTGATGGAATACTTATTATCCAAGCACTTCCCACCTTCTGTACACAAGATTCCAACGAGTTTTCCCATCTCACGCCTTTAATCTTCGTGAAGCTTTTTTTTACCTTTGAAAGGAAGGCTCTTTCTAAAAACAATTCACTCGTATCACCACACGGATCAACCATGAAAGCCGGCCCCATGACGACTACTAAGTGATTTGGGAAATAAAGCGATTGCTAGCTTTGACTTCCGATAGCAAGCCCCCCATTAAGAGTGTAAGCCAAGAAAAAAGGAAGAAATAGAGAAAAAGGATAGACTAGTCACTGAGACGAGCCGTCACTGGAACAACAAGCCAGTCGGTGTACGCCCTTTCATAACAATAAGAGAGTGCTGCATATCCCAAATCTCTGATCCAGCCGTAGTATGATGGTGAACCGACCTCGAAGCTAGATTCAGTCTCCAAAAAATGACTGTCTGTCTGCATAGATCTAATCATTCTGCCTCACGTTATTCCCATCCGGAAGCAGACGAGAGCGGCCCAAGAACGCAGCTTTAGTAAAAGTATAGCAGCCAAGGAATAGGGTTGGCTGAGGCTAGCAGTCATGAATCCTTGTTGTCGAACTTCTGGTCCCTCTTCTGACATGACTCTGTTGCGGTTACGAGCTCGCCTACTCCGATTTCCACCCGCTGGCCTAACGGAAACCTTTTCTCTAAGACTTTGAGTGAGACCTATTCCCTTTTGTTAGTTTGTATCCCACTTGGCTGGAAGCCCCCTTTTTGTCCATCCGATACCATGGGAACCCAGGCGAAGTCTTCGTTTGATTATGAGGCCCTTCATTCCTACACGGTTCAGTAAGGTCTCAAGACCCTCTACTTCTAGTTATAGAATAGAATTCGCCTTTGAAGATAGAGCGGTACCTCGACCCTCTCTAGAAAATGGGGGTAGCGACGGGCGGGGAACTAAACTCATGTTGTCTTCGGGGCGAAACACACGGGATTTGTACTATTTAGTATGGCAAGTAGCCCTGCACTCGATTCCTCGGTCACACAAGTACCCGCTTGGAACTTATCTTTGCATGTTGTTAAGCATATAGCTAGCGTTCCTCGCTAATGACTGATATGAGCGATTGAGTCGTTCCATCTCC
Source organism: Actinidia chinensis (assembly GCA_009663005.1). Classification (NCBI taxonomy): domain Eukaryota; kingdom Viridiplantae; phylum Streptophyta; class Magnoliopsida; order Ericales; family Actinidiaceae; genus Actinidia; species Actinidia chinensis. The sequence continues at coordinate 6,578 of VIGQ01001012.1, read as the reverse complement.
GTCTTATGACTGGGCATTCCCTCCCTCCGAGCGCACTGAGCAATAACCCATCGCGAAGGCCTCCACGCCTGCCAGCTCTGACTTCCGGATCCCGAGGAAAAACCCGATCCGATTTCCGAATATAGAGCTTTACTTTATTGAATGTTACCTGATGGGCATTCGTCAAGTCAAGTAAGGAGATGCTAGCAATAGGGGCAACTCGATATGCCCCGGCAGTGTGCACCGATTAGCGAAACAAAGAGGAAAAACTCCCTGCTCTGCTCGGTCGAATACACCGTAGGTGAACCAGAGTAGGCAGAACAAAGATCTCTCCCTGCTGTGATGAACAACAAGCCAGTAAGAGGAAACAAGAAGAAAGGATCGTTATCCCCATAAGCGCTCGCTTCTCCCCCTAACTCACCACGCGAAGTGGATGAGAAGGTATGTAGTACTTTTCACTTAACTCATGGCTTTCTGTGGGAGAACTACTATCTACTAGCTCTACTAACTCATCGCCCTCACCACGCACTCGCAGATCCTAACTAACCATCGCCTCCACACGACCCGCGCGTTGGACCGACCGAAGGATGTTATCGATTAATGCGATGAGATAGAGTTGATACAGAGGGACTTTCACAAGTTGCCGCAAAACTAGCCACCAAAGCCATTCCAATCAATCATACGAGAAGGGATGACAGACACGACTAAACTGCTATCTCACGGTGTTGTCACCCAATCCTTACTATAGAATAAGCGAAGGCGACTTGTCCCCCATAGACAGTTCCTTGCAGACATATATTTCATCCACTAAGAAAAAAATCCAGCTGGTTCGTAACGCTCCTCCTGAAAGATCACACCCTCCGCCTTCTTACAGATCTCGCAATCTCAAAGAAGACGAGCTCAGGGTGCGAAAATCAGTCTCCCAACTCAATCAATATCAACAACACCATGAAGGCCTTCGGGCTCAGGGTTCCAAACTCTAGCGTCTCAGATTCAAGTATAGAGCTAGCCCGGCCGTCAGTCCAATTCACGCCAATCATTCCGCCCAGGAGTACATAAAAAACCCTATGAGCCCTAACTTTCCGATTTGTCTTTGTTTGCTAAGCAGCTTTAATTAAATATATATAGGATAGCCCACTGATTTGCGTTTGTGTAAGCCTTCAAGCCAAGTTCAAATGCGAGAGAGTTTGACATCTGTCTCATATAGTTCAACATCTCAAATGTGAAAATTCGTGGTGTAATAAAGTTGCAGTGCTAGGCGAGGATGGATGGGACAGATTCATTCATCCATCACAGCGCGCCCAGCAACTGGCGCCGCAATGCATATAAACTACAGTAGCCGAATCCTAGATCCTGATTCTTACTAGTCTCAGAATGTCATTCCATTTTGAAAAGAGAAGCCGCACTTCTGATGAACAAGAAGGAAACATGGACCTTCGCCCCTTAAAATTAAAGCAAACTCCGGCTTGGGCTCGAAAGCAAGAGAGAAACGGATTATGTATTAAGCAAAAAGAAGGTATAAGCTTCATTTGAGCCTCAACCTAGATTTTTTGCTTGCGTTCGATCAGATGCTAGACTACTGTAGTCGATACGGAGTCAAACGCTCTGAACCCAACAGGCGCGAAGGAGCTATGTGGAGTTTCCCCGCAGTTATTAGATGGTAACTAGTTGGGCCCCAGCCAAAGTCAGAGCTGAAACGATGTTCATGTCAGTATCGGTTAACGATCGAGTTTGATGATGAGGTGGATGCGGCGAACCCTTTCTTCAGAGTATAAGCGTTGGGTTTGAGAACCGAGCTGAATAACTTCATAGCTTCTACCATTACAGGACGTGCCTTACTAGACTGCCTACCATAGGAAAGAAAGGCCCTAGCCTTGAGGGCCATCTCCCTAAGAGACAAAGAGGAAACCAACCTCCCTCTGTCCTGCCCGGTTGTGTTACAGCCCCGTAGGGCGCCACATACCCGTGAAGGGCGAAACCAGCGCCTTGCAGAACAACAAAGAATACTCTCCCTGCCGGTGTGAGAACAACCACACGCTTCTCTGTACGTTCTCGTAATCGCTCTCCTTCCTCCGTCGGGCTTTTGTAATAAGTACGTACGCGCGCACGCTAACATCTGTCCTAATCGCTGAACTAAGTTCATAGCTTCTACAGAGATAAGGAAGCCGAAAGGCAGCTCTCAAAACGACATTAGGACGGGCATTGGACGATTTGAGAGATAAGGGCGAAGTTTGCGGTGTTCCTACCTTTGTGGATTGTTGGCCGCAAGCCTCCGGCAATATAGAATGAATAAGCGAGAGGCCTATCGATGATCGAGCCTACTATTCTAACTACTCCTTACCTCACCCTCCCTGTGCATTAAAGGGCGAACGAAGTAGCCGAAGCGTAGTCTTAATTCTAAAGGCCAAAGAGTGATCTTTGAAACGCACTTACGCATCCTTACTCATAGTAGAGTGTAAGGTATGGTTGGGTATAGCATCGACTTGTAACCTGCGACCATTATGGTTTTTAAAAGCCCCCAATGCTCTACCAACTGAGCTATACACCCCAAAAAGATGTTTTAGTAAAAATTGATGTGGTGCGGAAAAATCAAAGGGCGAAGGATTGGTGGCGCGAGGGTTGGGGTCGTCCGCGGCGGGGTTGCGGGGTTGGTGGTGTGGGTCCAAGGGGGTGGTCTGACGCCTTCTTAATATCAAGCTAAAGGGGCGCGGCCTCCGTATGAGCTCGTACTTGGCAGAGGGCAAGCGAAGGATGTAGAAAAACGTAAAGGGGCGCGCGTTAAGCATCTCTGCAGAGCGGGAAATAAGGGAAAGAAAACGGCTCCATAGCGTTTAGCGCCCTTATTCATACTCAAGGAAAGCCTTTTAGATATAGTGTATTTTAGCGCGCTCAAGCACCCAACTCTATACAAGAGGGCTTGGACTCGTGGCTTACTCAACAAGCCACCTTTCTTCATTAGGTTTTTAGCTGTTTCCCACTCATTGAAGAGTCTATCTACAAAGAAGGCTCAACGGGGATACTCAAATTGCTCTCACTGACACCATCTACGAGAAGCGTGAGCGTCGTCTTTCTTTCCAGCCGCCCATACGGTTCGCCTAAAGCCTTAAAGACGGAGAAGGGGAGGAGCAGTCTAGAGCAGTTATCTATGTAATTACGCGTCTTTGTTGGCCGTTGTTACGGTCCGAGCCACCTCTCTTTCTTTGTCAAGTCCGTCTTACCTAAACACGAATGACTTCCTCCCGAGAAGGTTGTGCAGCAAACAGATACGAAGAATGAATCTATAACTGTGCACGGAAGGTTGCTGGCCGACCACGGCCGACACTCAATCTTCGAGCGCCAATGCAGTTGGTGCCGTTGGTTCCGATTCGACAAAGGTAGAATCCGCGTGAGCGGGAAGTACAGTAGGATAGCAGGCGTCTCGTTTTTGGCCCCGAGCGAGAAAGAGGACGATAGATTTGCCACCATCCTGGCTGCCTACGTACGTTGACCTTGACTTGACACGATTCATCAATGAACCCACACTCACAAAGAGGACGCCGGGGAACTCGACGCGAAACAGAAAGTATCAGCATTAAGAAAATGGGTTAGCAGGACAAGAAAAAGTGAAAGAAAGAAGCCTCGTGCATAATTTCTTCATTCCTATTCATAGATGAGTCTACTAAAAGAAAAGATGGCGACCAGCCTCAATCGTGAAGTGATTCAGAGGACCCTCTGATCGTTTACCTTAATGATGGCACGCTCCCTACCCAGTTATAGCTATCAACGGGATCAGTCGGCTTCTAGACGAGCGGGGCGATTTTCTTCGCGGGAACGACAAAAGTGTCCCTTTCTAATGGACCTAACCTCAGTTCTTAGGTTAGTCGTCAACAGCCTTTACGAAGCGGAAGTTCTTCGGCGGGTCACCATGACCACCATACTGACTTAGAAAGGCGCGAACACTGGGCAATGCGAAAGGCGCAGTTGCGCCTGTGTAGTGGCTGCAAAAGCTTTCTTCGTTTCATAGATATACCTAATCAGAATGGAGGTACCTACCTACGTACATGAGATAGATCACATATCTATCGCGGTAGGGGGCGGTCAAACTTGATGCGGAGAGAGCGCATTGGATTTGCAGTTCCCCGATTCTTGTGGAAAGTTGTATTCATCTGTAGTGAAGTAGGGACCCTTTCAGTTGATCAGTTCGCCTCCGAACTCTATTGAAAGGTCTCCATTCCTACGGCGGTTTGTCACCGAACGCCGTCTCGGGCCGGATTGACGAACCTAACCCTTAAGGTAGGCCTTGCCATAGTTGGGTGTCTGCTTTTGTGTGATTATGACGAAGGACTAGGGACTAGCGTTTGGTAATACCCAAAAACAAATGAAAAGAGATCAGGGTCGATAGTGTTTGCAAGGAAACTTGTCCCCCCAAAAAGAAAAAAGGAGCAGCCTCTGCGGTCGTTCAACTCACATTCTAGGAGAATAAGTCGGGCCCTTTCACTTCGAGTTCTTCCTCGTAGTTCAACAAACTGATGTGATACGCCTTTGGAGATTGTACTTAACCTACCAAATAAAAAGGCCCCTGACCTAGGTGTGATCGAAAATCGCCTCAGGTTTGTTTCCTCAGTAGAGGACTCACTCACCTACCCTTATCTATCATAGTTTTCTTCTATCTACTGGAATGAAAAGGCAGACCTAGCGCTGGGCTATAAGATAAGATACAGCTTGGTATACTTGACTGGTTTAAGAAACAGAGCTTCCGTAATGAACTGGAAGATTCAAGTATGTACCAGGTTAACCCTTCTTCGCTAGCTGGTCGACTGTTGCACAGAAAGCCGACAGAAGCAACCTTTCTTAGCGACGCTTGACAAGCGCTTAGCTTCCTGCTTAGCCTAGGGACGGCGCGAAAAGGCCAAAAGTCAGTTCAGTTGGAAGCCTAAGCCAAGAAGGTACGAACGAAGTGACGGGCCCTTGACGAGATAGGGGGGCGGCTTTCTTGTGGTAGAATATAGAACATCTCTTCTACTAGTGTGCCACAGTTTGCTTGCATGCCGCCATTAGGCAATCTCTTTCTTAGTTCACGCTGGCCTAATGAGGGAAAGTCAGTCTTTAGTATAAGCGTATATAAGCCAGCTGTTGTTTTAGTGTTATAAGCAATTCTTTAGTGGCCGCACCGAAAGTACGTACGGTGGAGGTTTTGCGTTGAATGAATGCATGGTTACGCGGCATTCGAACTAGTCTGAAGTGAATGAATTCGATAAGAATTAGAAAGAACGAGAAGTAGAAGTAAGGAAAATGAGACGAACTCTTTCTATGAACTATTAATAACACAGATCTTCCCGCATACAACACAATCAGAGTTTTTCTCCATTCCTCTCATATATTCGTCGTAACGCCCCTTAATGCAGTTTTCAAAAGACTTTTCATGAGTCATCATTTTTAGGTCCGAATTCGGATTCCATCCGTTGTTTCCTTTTTTCTTCCACACCTTTTCCTCGAAATTGATAAAGAGATGCGTACACTTGAATTGTATTATTTTTAACTGCGCTTTGTTATTGCTTCGCAAAGATCCTACTTCTACATGGTAGGTCAAACGGGTATATTCAAATAAGTAGTGTTTTCGTGTGGCTTTCACATGTTACAACTCTGTTACCAATTCGAGTCGATCCGGAATAGATCGGGTTTTGTTAACATTATTATTAGGAGCCTGGTCTTGACTATTCTGTGTGGTATTCATTTTCTCGTTCGGACTCTTAGAATCACATCCAGCCAGTGGTTGGAACAGCCGCAAAATCCAACCACTTCACCTACTTCATTGCCCCCAACCGTTACTCGTACCTATATTGAAAAAAACAGAATGGTTTCATGTTACTTTCATACGATGCGTTATTCCTCTCCCGCTTCGTATCTCTTTTCCATTATCGTCTCGATAGTTCACAAGATTAAATGGCCAATTCTCCTCCGGCCTTCGATTCGATTGCTTTGACCAAGAATGTATGAGCCGGGCTATGTAAGCCGTGTATCTGGAGAGCGACTTCAAAGAAGGGCTTTCGGTTCTTTGCACCCTGTTTTGAGTCTTGAAGCCATTTAAATAATAATTCAATCTTTTTTGAATTCAAATAAAATAATAGATCTCTTTTTTTTATTCAGAAGAAAGATTATAATATCTCCAATCTCTAGTGGATGGTGCGGAACCAAACCAAGAGTAGGTCGTCCAACCCGACCTCGACTCTTACTTCCCGACCTATTTGACTCTCTGGCCGTGTTAGTTATTTAGATGGATCCCGAGATGAAGAGATCTAATTCCTCCCGGGAACACACGAAAAAAAGATATGAACTGGGGTAAATCAGAATGGAAAAGAGATGTTTCCAATTCATCCAATATTTAGAAACTTTTTATAACATCCATTATGATCTACTAAAGTAGATCTGGTTTATTATTGCCCATATAATGAAAGCAGACATCTGAGTTCCTGGGTCCCAAGAATGGTTAAGAACTCCAACTGTCCGATGCTTTTCTTCGGCCAAATACGATATACAAAGTTGGAGACCTGCACTAGGAGCAAGCTGATCGCGAAAAAAACCGCTTCTTTTTTCCCGGTTCGCAAAACTTGGCGATAAAT
>VIGQ01001007.1:62500-67500 GCA_009663005.1 Actinidia chinensis | reverse complement strand
AGTCTAATGCCTAGGGTTGCCACAAATTGATAAGTATTACGAATTAGATGACTTATTAGGTATTTTTCGTTTTGTTTGCATGGCCTAGGTATTCATATCAATAAGGATTGTTGGCCCTGGTAATGTAATAAGTGATTGGGAGATGAGAAGAAGCGAAAAGAAGGAGTCATGTTCCATCGTGATAGCAAGTTAACGCGCCCTGTTTACAGGTCAGTAATCAGTGAAAAAATCTTTCATATTTTGGTTGATAGAAAAATAAAACTCTCCATTTGTGTCTATACATCCAAAGAAATTATTTGCACATGTACTAACTGGGGAAATTTATTGATTCTTGATCATTGTACGTAAATTCCTGCTCAACAATTTTGAACCAAGAATCAGTACTAATCGCTTCTATATTTCCATAAATTTGCCTTAGAGACACCTTTAGGCATGTGACATGAAATGTATATAGGAAAGAAAGAAAATGCGGAACAGTGAAACAAATCGAAATAGTATATAGGAAGAATATAAGGGGAATGACAGAAAAATCAGTTCATACTTGAAGCTGAAAAGTTAGCAATGCTCTAAAATTTAATTCATATGTATGTAGGTTGTAGTGTTATAGGTAACCATTTCAAGCTAAATAGTTGAAGGCTCAGTACTGAAAAACTTGGATCCAAACTACATAGATGTGGGGATTTTAAGCTGGCAGTGAGCTTCTGTAAGTATAATTAAAGCTGCTTTACTTCGTTCCAGTGAAGAAATTAGTGGACTAATTTGGAATGTGAATAGTTTTTTAGGATTCCCTTGGAGGAGGAAACTGAACAGTGATGATAGGTATGTTTTGATCATTAATCCCTATTATTATATTTGCTAGAAGTGACTTAAAATTACCTGCGCATCTCCTATTTTGTCTTCTCACAACTTTGTTTTGCAACTTTTTGTTTCCATTGTCTATATGAATAGCTTGCGTACAGTCCTGCAGACACAATGCAAGAAGAGACCTTAAAACACTTGAAATATCGAATCGTTCGCAACATCAGAAACAAAGCAATTGTTAGTTCCTTATCTAATGCTTGTGTTTCTTGATAATCAATTTGTGGAAATATTTTTAGCTACAATCTCATTTTGTTTTCTACTTCAGATCAATCGTTTGACCCAATGGCCCGCTCAGATGCAAAGATGCGAAAGCCAAATTGGAAACAACTGCGGCGGAGCTTTCGTTTCTTTAGTGGAGACTCTGGTGCATCTTGATGTTTTTAAACTTCAGGGTTATAGCACCACCTGGGAATTTGCCGCATGTGCTTATTGGTGGATTGATTTTGGATGTAATTGGTTTTTCTGTTTTCAGATTCTCCAGCCAAGGTCTCTTTGACTTGAAGCAAGCAAGCAGAAACTTCGTGGGGAGCTGCAAGAACGCGAATTGCTTGTGAACATTCGCCCAACGAGCACTAGATGCTCAGTTCGTTCATTGCGTAGTTATATCTTGTTTGATGAGCTTTTTCAAATTGTGATCTTGCGCATTGTTAAAGGACAATCTAAGTAAGATGTAGATGTGTGGATTTACAGGTTGAAAAAGTTAAATGATTCTGAAGATGAATCAGCTCGAAATGTAACCTTGGGATGATGATCGACTCTAATTCCGATCAGTCTGGAGTGAGTTTTTTTGTTTCTGCAAATTATTAAACATTAATTACAAGCCATAATGGGACTTCATATAAAGTAATTTGAAAACTTTTTCAGGTATTTTGATTTGGTTGAAAACGTATGTGTCAAAAATTCACGAATTAGAAAGAATTAGAAGGGGAACTACTACGCTTGCAAAACTTAAAGAGTTCAAAAGAATCAAAGCACAACGAATTTGGATTGTCTTGAGTGGATGGTGATGGGCTTCACTCAAAAAAATCATATTTGAAAACTTTTCGAGAGCTTCGTTATGGGTCTGAATACAAAAGAGTCAACATTAAGTGGTAAGCTACCAGGAAGTGTTAACAACTTCTCATTTTCCTTATTTTTAATGGTACAGTGTCAACAGCGCTCTATGTCAGGACCAATTCGTGATTGCCTTTTCTGTTGGGTTGCGCTCAGGATTAGAACCAACATATTCCATCTTGGTCTAGATATAATCAAGGAAACTTGAGTATAGTGGATTGCATTTTGGTAAATGTCATGTGTTCATTATGATTTTTTTTTCATGCTGCGATATTGTTTACCTTTGTTGTTTTTTTAACCTTCTTGAACGAGAAATGTAAATTCATTTGTCTTCATTGTGTAGGGGAGGCTGGAAGACGAGTGAAAGAGCTAGAACATTCTTCTCTTCAAGAGAAAAATGGATAGGGAGCTAAGGAATTGGACCAAAAATTGAACAGAGGAGTAATGGTAACATGCTTTGGTCATCTCTCAATAGCGCAAGTCTGTGGGGAGATCATTAGTCTGGTGCTACCGTGGCTGCGTCGGCTCTTCCATGTTTCAGATGAGAGATTTTGATCTTTACAAGAGAGAACTGCAACAATGACAAAAAAAGTTGACAGACAAAAACAGTTTATATACATCTGTAATAGGGGGTCCAACTTTTCATATATAAGCTATGAACTAGCTTGATGGCTTGTTCATATATGATTTTCCTTTTTATGGGAAAAAGGTTCCCCAGTGTCCTTCCTGCTAGAGGTGAGATTGGTTGGAATATGAAGTATGCAAATTGTGGTGGGTTATTTTGATTGTTCCTTGTCATTTGTGAACTTTTGTAGCTTTAGGGAACAAATCAGGATTTCTTCTAGAATGGTGAGGATTGCACCTGCTGTCAGGGATGTTGGAATAAATTGGAACAGGGATTATAAGTATCCTTGATTTTAACAGCAGGTGCATGCTTCAACTTTACATATGATGCGTAGGGCTGGAATTTATTTATTCCATTCTACTGGCTGTGTTACACTATTGTTTCTTCTTTCATTACTGTGGTCCCTAAACCCCTTTATTTCTTTTGAGGCTGGAAATGAAGCGGTTTACAAGTGTGACACCTCAGTTCTTAAGCAACATATGAAAAGGAAAGTTCACGAACGGAGCATGAGAAAAGGCCCTTCAGGTTAGTTTCTTTTGGTAATATTTACAGAGTGAGTCATTATGTCTTTAGTTGTTCTCTATTCTCTTAACAATTGGCAGGAAAAAAAAAAAAGAGATAGAGCAACTGAGGCACACTCTTTCGGAGTATCTCATCTAACTCTGACGAAAGTGCTCAAAAGCTGAAGCAGGACTATCTTCAAAAGTTTAAAGTCCTTGAAGCCACAGGTGAACGTCATTTAGTTTTCTCATAATTTCATGGACTATTTGTAAACCTGCATTTTGTTTGCTCATCTTACCAGGATTGTGGCTCTAAAATTATTCACGGTGCAGGTTGCAGAAGCTGAAGAAGAAACAGAGGCTCAAGCTTCAAACTCCTAAGAAGAAGCAGAAAAGTGATGAGCAGCAAAACGACTAACAAGATGATATTCAGGAGAATAAGGACGCAAAACGGTACCAATTTCATGGTATCTAACACTTGTCTACATGTTAGCATTTTGTCTATGTTCTCACCAGTAATGACAATTGTGCATTTTTAGGTTCAATTACAGCAAAAAATAAGAAGAATCTGAGCAATTCAGAGTGGAAGGCATCCGGGAAAAAGAAGTTCTTCAGGTTTATATACGTCTTTTGTTTTTCTTATGTTTTACAGTTACCATTGTGGACCAAATATGTTATATTGGTGAATAATTTTCTGAAACTTTCTTGAATATTGATTGGGTATGCACAGTATCTTGTACTTGCAAATCTTTTGAATTCTGGGTAGTAAAAATACTGAGAACGCAAACAAAAGAACATTGGCAACATGAATTAGGATTTGCCACGATTTGTTCGATAATCGAGGGTAGTTATAGTAGGACCATAGTAAGTTTCATTAAGGTTTCACTAACAAGATGACATATAAGGTAACATGTCTCCATATGACAAACTTCAGTTGTTTGAGCTTTTGTGAAAGTTGGAGAAAATTGAAAATATTAGCTGCTTTGATAAACATATGGTGACGGCCCTTGAGATATATCCATTTTAAGATCCGACATTTTCCTGTTAGTTCTTTGAGATAACCTAGTAATCTCAACTTTTGAATTCTGTTTGATATTGAGTCTTTTGCAATTGCATTTTCATGTACCAACAGCTTAAAAAAGAGGGGGAAGAAGGAACGAGTAGAGATGCACAAGCTACTAGCTATGGAAACAGAGACAAAAGATGGTAACTTGTTGGACAGGCTAAAATATCCTTCCAAGTTTAAATTATTATCTTTTAAGCTCCCTACTTGTCGTGACAGGTTTTGCAACGAGAAGGACGAAGAAAAGCTGCTATGGCCACAAAACGGCTAAAAGAGCTATATTAGAATCCCGAAAAGCTTCATCACGTGACGTAGGTGCTGGAAATGCAAACGGTTGCTGGACTCCAGGTATACACTAAATTAGCGGGTTATTCTGTTTGCATTTTATGTTAATGAGTGTATACGCTTTGCATTTTAAAAGCTTGCAATTTTTGTTGTGTGTGACGTGAGTGGGTTCAGAGTGTTGCATTCAAATTAATGTCTTTGGATCAAGAACTGCTGGTGATTTTAACTAATTTTATGCTTTTTTTTGTTCTAATGCGTGAGCATGTTCTGTTTTAAGGCACTGATGCAGGCAATGGCATGAACTTGAGTCATGGTACGACTACAGGAAGTACGGTTAGAATATGAGGGTAAATGGAAGAGTGAGTACACTAACAGTTTTTGAAGATGGAATCACAAATAATTTTTCAGTATTGTGTTGATTCAGCTTGGTTTTAGTTTCATATTTTAGATTATCGAGTACATTTGCTTTTTGATTGCATAGGTTGGTCACGTTTAACTGTTTTAGTCTAATACGTTTTAGGCAAAATTGGATTTCCAAAATACTCCAGAGTTCTTTGAATACACTCAGGAGAAAATGCCACATCGGGGTCTTCATTTGGGCACGAGGCAGAAT
>VIGQ01001007.1:42500-45000 GCA_009663005.1 Actinidia chinensis | reverse complement strand
CACGGTTCCCCAACGGCCTCTTCCCAGTTCGTGGCACCGCGTTCACACCCAATCTCAAACTTCATTTCTTAATTAATATGAACGGGAGAGATTTAATAGTCCCAAAGATCTTAAATAAACTTGGACAGTGATTTTTACGCATTCTTCTCTATATTTTTTTATGTGAAATTACTTAAATATTCTTGTATTTATAATTTTTAAATTATTTTCGTGAGATGCTTTCGTTACCATAAAGGGGGTCCATTTAAGTAACTCTTACTCTAAAGGGAATAAATTTGAGAAATAGGAGTGTATCAACCTAAAACTTAAGACTAAAATTAAAAACGGTAACAAAAGCTTCAGGAGGCTTGATACCATCCTTTTTGATTAATTAACATTTTAAAAAAATCTTTATACCCTGACTTTTTCTTAACTAGTGTTGAGTGCTCTGCGATTACATGTGCAGAATTGATTATTGAATTGAATTGATTTGTTTTTTATTTTTTTATTTAGCTAGTGTTAGTACCGGTTTATCCAACAATTATTTTGTGAGGGACGTTTTTGGTATGAAAAAGTACGAGTCGGATTTACCTGAGTATACGCCAAGTATGATTGCCTTTTAAGTAATAGAATAACTGATTTTTTTACTACAATTTTTTACTGGGCATATACACATTTTTTTGTCTTACAATATAAAATTACAATAAAACTTTTAATTCTAATCAATTACTTACATGAAACAATCTATAGGTTCAGAACAATGGAGTCAAAACAATTTTCTTCAAAGCAATAATTTTAGGCATTTATTCAAAAGAATAAGGACAAAAACATCTTGCCGTGATTTGTGCCCCAAATCTTTATTTTTAGCGTGCAAATTTTTAATAAATATTTACAATTATTTTTTAAGGAGAATAATGAAGTAAAGTGTAATAGTATGGAAATCAGTAATTCTAGTATCACCAAAGTATAAAGGTTTTAATTATAATTGTGCACAATAAATATAAAAAATAGAGTGCATTTAATGAAAAGAAAAGTAATAAAATCATGAAAAATTCTAATTCCTCAATAGACAAAAGTATATTTATCCAGAGTGAAAAATACATGAATAAAGCGTGGAAAATTGATTGAAATATATAAAAACTGATGATTTGGTGAGGACCGGTTTAGTTCAACTATTGGTCTCCATTGAACGATTTTGATGATCAAAATCGTTCAACAACTGTAAGGTATTTATGGAATGTTTTAATACGTTTAAAAATCACGTTAATTAAGATGTAATTTTAACAGTCATCGGTATTAGTTTTATATCTAGAAAAATAGATATACTCTTGTGTGCCGCCCCCCATTTATTAAGTTAGAAAATCGTATCAAACGGTTTCCCCAGACTGTATCAATTAATGTAAATTTTTAAAAATCAACATATTCAATGTAACTAATTCGGAATAATCAAAATAGGCTCAACATTGGCCACTGACTAGACCGGACCATCCAGTCCATATGTACGGAGCGATCCAATCCCTTATAAAAATATTATTCTTATAAATGTGCATTAAATTTTATTTTCAGAATATAAAATATGTTGAAAATAAATAAAAGTGTGAAAATCATATTTTTTTGGTGAGCCAAGCTCCAGTCCAATTTTTTATGGACTGTTTTTTTTCACTAATTCTTTAGAACAAAAGTAGTCTCACGAAGTCCTTTATCTTATATGTTCCTGGAATACCCAATCGCCGGTGGACGGCCGTTGGTTGCTGCAGTGGTCCACAATCGCCGGAGGACAGCCTGTAATAAATTCAGAAATTCTCAATTGCATAACCAAAAAGACCAAAATTTAAAATTTCTCACTCTTAAAACATACCTGAATTTTCCTATTTTGAATAATAAATCTTAATTCAAAATTAAATTCTGACAAATTTTCCATTTATCAATCAGAAAGAGAGAAAGATAAAAGAAGCCACATTTCAGTGAAATATATAAACAATCTCTCATTTCAAATGCTAGAGAGAGAGAGAGAGAGAGTGGGACACAGAAGTAAAGAGGGGGAATAACACATAACCATAAAAAAAACGCGATCATAATTCAATTTAATTCTCATATAGATTTCTCCATTTTCTCCTTGTACGTTTATCAGCGGACCAGCAAGCTTCTTCTTCGAATTCTGCAGCCATGGTCATTGATTCTCCGTTTGGATCAAATTGGATCGTAGCTTCAAATATAGATAGGCCAACAAGAGCTCTGATGGAACCCTAGATCCCTCCGATCTCGATCGTCAAAGGACCTCACAGAGATGGGTTAGAATGACGGCAGAGAGAGAGAGAGAGAGAGAGAGAGAGAGAGAGAAGAGCATCGAGATACGGAGTGTGGATGGAACACGTTTCAAGTTTCAACATGCAAAACCCTATCCCTATTCAATTCAAAGGGGTAATTTTTAAATTACACCTTCTAACTTTTATTCATATTTTACTTTTATCCCAAACGTGTTAATTTAAACATATTAAATTCTAAATCTTAGAAACAATTG
>VIGQ01001007.1:22500-30000 GCA_009663005.1 Actinidia chinensis | reverse complement strand
CATTCCCTGACTCAAATGGGTATAGCTGTCCGGAGTCATGGGCTGTAAAAAACATAACATTCAGTTTGAAGTTTTTAAGTTAAACTCCAAATTAAACAAATACATCTTTCCCATTTTTCATTCGAAACATTTTAGACGGTCCTTTCCCCATCTCTCTGCTTTAGATCTGGGCTATGCACTTAGCCACGTATCCAATAAAGATAATTGTCATAAATGAATAGTTTCAATGATATAACACCTCAACTTCTGGAAGCAAATTCCAACTATTCTCCAATGTAAAGTTTTCTAGTGATGAAAGATAAATTTTATTTTACGCATCTCTTTGGGTTTATAACCTTTGGTGTTGGGCTTTACCGAAAAATTAATAGCTCATGATACTCCAGCAACATTCCAGCTCAACTCCAGGGCTCCCTCTAGATACCAATCATCATAAAGGGTGATTTGGGAATGGCCATCATTTCATCAGTCACAATCCTCGCACGATATCTCATGAACAGGATAGAAAATAAATAGCCACATACCTATCATTCATAAAATCAGTGTCATGTGTAAGATCACACCAGTTCAACTCTCACATAGGGAAAGCAGTCGGTCAATGTTAGTTAACAGATAAGTAATCAAAGAAGGAACCTTGAGGAAGGAGCATCTCCACACCAATCTAAAAAAATGTTCATCGTCGGGTCAACTCAAAAGTCTCCACCTCTACATTTCTATCCAAAACAACATAAATTTGTGTCTACACCAAAATCTAACCTTGCATTACATATTATAATGAGACTCCCTGCATAACAATGTTTAACGACCACTGTTGAGAATTAACTCTTTTGGCCCTCAAATAGCATTGCAGACCAATTTCGAGCTAACATAGAATCAAGATAGATTCAAGGACGCGAATCTGTTGTAGAATTGTGTATCAGTTTCGCCTTTTTTAGATTATTAGGTTGGAGTGCAATACATATTATAATGAATGAGATCATCTTTAAAAGCCTTAGGAAGGCAATTTAAGGCTGTGTTTGGATCAAGGATTGGTGGGGAAAAGGTAGATGAATGGTCCCGAACGGTTGAGCATCTAACTTTTCCATTTCTTTTTCTTCACCCGATATTACCTGTAGACAAGTGCAACATAATTATATATAATTGGAGGCCTGCTTACTAATATTGCTTCCAATTTCAATATCACGGCTCTTATTCCATTCCATTCACGAATTTACTGAACAATACAGTTATCCTCATAGTTCTATATAGATGGTATGTGCACATAAACGTAGTGTAAAATTACCCGAAGTGGTGACTTGAGCTAAAAAGAATGGTACTCCTTCATGGGGACGAGGGCAAGCTTGTAGAGCACGCGATTCGCGACGGCTAGTACTCGGTATGGCAGAGAGACGATGATGAGTTTAGTGTTCGAGGGCTCTGAATCTGATCTTTCCTCGGCTGATGCTCGGACCTCGAATCTACGATTTAGCGATGGATATTGTTGAATGCGATGATAATTCTGTGGTGGACTTTGAAGTGGCATTGAGTGGGGTTTCTGGAGAAAGGCGAGTAGAGGTTGATCTAGGGTTTGGGGCAGAGACATGAATGTGAGAGGGAAGGGTTTCGGCCATTGTTCCGATTTTGGGGATTGAAGTAGAGGGTTTGGCGATGATAGCATGAATATCCCATGAAAAAGCAGAGGCGAGAGAGAGACGACCAACCAGTGGGGATCTCCGACTCTGTCAAATCGTTAATGCATCTCCAGTTTGGCACGCGCGCACGCCCTCTCCCCTCTTGCTTTGCTTGGTACACTACTGGTTGGGACCTCTCTTTTTTCACACATGTTTCGAAATCTTAGAACTATGAAATATACTATCAAATTTATATTCGATCCGAGCATCAGGATTTTGGGTATATTTAATATTTATTTTTTAAAATAAAAATAAATTTCACTCTTTAAAATAAATTTCAATCTGCTTCACAATTGTTTTTTTTAAATTATCACGAGCGATAATCTACATGCCACAAATTAAATACAGATCCTAACACAAATGATGTGTGTGGACAACTCAATTGTGTGACATGTTTCGAATCAAGTTTATACACACCTATCAAGCATCAAAATATGTCGTTCGAGGGGTCGTTTGGTTGGCTCGGAACGGAACGTTTCGGAGATATTCCGAAAATATTTCGAAATGTTTCGAAAACATTTCTAAAAGTGACAAATATTAAAATAAATAAAATATAATCTCTTGTAATGAAAATGTCTCATTTATAAAATTTTAAATTCAGATGTTTTAATACAACTTATTGTTTAGATATTAGCATTGTGTTTTTTGTGCATTTTTCTATATTTTAGCAGGTTTTGATTGTAATAATAGTGTTTCGTTATTTCACTAATGTTTCGCTTCGATCTCTTAGAAAACGGAAAGATTTCGATCGTTTCGATGGAAACAAAAGGAAATTTTGGTTCCTTGCCACCTATTGCTATATAAAAACATATTTATTCAACTAAGTTTAAATCACAATTTTTTTATTATCTAACTTATATCTATATATATTGGTTGTCGGGTGTTGAAGAATCAAACCAATCGCTCATACCAATGACTAGTTCGAGCGGTCTAATCGCGTTTTGAGCATAATTCCATCCCTCATTCTTTTTTCGGCCAATCACACTTTGGCCCTGTATTAGGATCCTCTACGAATTACCCCCTAATGTTAGTTATTATTGGCACAAATTTGTGGACATTAAATAACAGTCATCTCGTTTTTCATCTATTTTAATAACGTGTCTGGATGAATAATGAACATTTTATTAGGATGAAAATACTCTCTACATCTATAAATTTTCAACCAAGACGACATTTTCTCCCTCCTCTTTCTCTCTCTCTACATATATATGCTTTCTTATGTATTTATCTATATATAAGAGAGATTGCTGGATAGGGTGGTAATTTTTATTTAGTATTTATACATATTTATTTTATGTATGTGCCGTAAATTTAAGTTTATTGGCTAGTTAAATGATATGAGGGTATTATGATCAATTTTAAGGAGCTCTATTAATATATTTAATAGATAATTTTAATCCTGACCCAACCCAGACAACCTGAAATTACCCACCCTCCTCTTTTCCTCTTAACATCTTATCTAGGTTTTTTAATCTGAATTGAAGTTGATACTTTGTGTAACCAAAGACAAGTAATTGGGGAGTGTTTGCACCACCATGCCAAAACTAAGGCATATCAAATTTCCTGAATCTCATATTCAATGGGACAATATTTTAAAATATGAAATAAATAATTCGTAAATATTAGTTTTTTTTTCAAGGACAACTTGTGAGTGATGGCAAGCGGTTTCTCCAAGGGATTTTGTTGCCAGAGAGATAGACTCATTGCCAAGAAACATGGTTCCTAATCCTAATTCTTAAAAAAAAATCATTTAATCGCACATATGTAGTCACATGATCAAATCATGATTGTTTTGAAGAAATGCACTATCGTGATTTTTGTAAGTGAACTGTAACACAAATAGGATACAATCTCATGAGTTTGCAGTGTCCGATCATCCTAAAATTTTGCATGGCTTATTTACACAGCGGGTCTTACAAAATATCAGTTTCTAATCATATTATTTGAGACTATGACAAACCCACGTACTCGGCAAAACTAAAGAGTTGTTTGATAACTCGATTCAACATTTTAAATTGAATGTATAAGTAAAATTGAATTAAGTTGTTTTAGTACATAATGTGTAATATTTAATATTTAAGTGTCTCTTAAAATGAAGCTAAAATTAAATAAAAAGCTAGATAGACTACTTAATTATGATTGAGGCTCCGTTTTACACCAGCTTTTTTAAAAGCTATTTTTCTGGCTTTTTTGCTTAAAATAAGCAAAAAAGCCAATCATAAAAGGTTGGCTTTTTTTTTGCTTTTCTGATTTTGCTTTTTTTTGCTTATTTTTAGCTAAAGTAAAGCCACAAAACAGAAAAAATCAAAAATTTCTTGTGCATTTTTCGTAGCAAGCTTAAAAGCTTGGCTTTTAAGCATTACCAAACGGAGCTGAATTTGTAATTGTATTAACAAATAGAACTGCACTACCACACCACCATCTCTCCACTACTGCTCCTACCGCCATTGCCTTACCACCACGATCAACCCCATCTCATGTCACCATTGATACTCCTACTATGGGCACCATCACAACAAAAAAGTACCCTCCACCACCCTCGTTGCCTCACCTTCATCACTCTTCACCTCTGAAACAGTCCACGGTGTTGCAACCACCGCCGAATACCCACCACCACCACCATTATCCTCCACTACCACCACTACTATTCGAACACTACCACTACTATTGTTGTCGCCACGCACCCTTCGCACACCACCATCTTTACCTACTAATACCACAACTTACCATATCATCGCAATCCTTTACCTTCTCCACCATTCCAACAAACACATGTCACCACCCATATAGCACCATCCTTCTCCACCTCTATTCCTATTCTACCAAACTCCATACCTCCCCACATCACTCAATCAACTTTTACCGCAAACAAGCACCATTATTTTGGTACTAGCCATCGCTACCATTGCGGCCCAATCACTACATCAAAACCACCAAGTTACCACAACTTTTTTATAAAATTGAAAGAGAATTAAAAAAAATGTTGAACATATAAATTAGATTTAAATTTTATATAGCTTACGTAAATGTTTCAATCAATTTCAATTCAACACTTATATTTTACCAAATAACTTTTTAACTTGAAATATTTAGTTTTAAGTAATTATTTTTTAATTTTCAAGTTAAATACGGTACTGGTTAAAAACGGATTCGCATACGTACGGATATAATTCATTTTTTAGTTGAAAATAACTGTAAAAAATTCAGCATAAAAAAGCGAAGATAAAAAAGTTCATATGATAATTGGTATAGTTATGATATGTGTTACAATAAAAAATACGAGATAAAAAATCCGACAGACAGGTACTTCGATATGTCTTATATACATATGATCAACTAATAGACCAAATCCCAATTATAACTGTAATGACTCATCCTATTTTTCTTTCTATCCACAAGGGGCCATAATAATCGTCAACGTGTATACACAAATCAGAGAGCTATTTTACCTCACAATTTAATACTAATGTCTTCAAATATTTATATAGAATGTCTCCTAAACAAATTAATATAAAATTATAAAAAAATTTCAAATTTTTATCCGACTCATGTGTAATACTCAATTCCCACGTCCTCCTAAAAAAATTTTAAGTAGCGAAATATACAATACGATAGGAATATACTCAATTTAATAATGACTCAACAACAAATCTAGAAGAGCTCGATGAAATCATTAAATCGTGAAGGATCTAGTATTCGGTCTGTTGGTACATGTGATGGCTGCCTCACCCACGTCTCCTACCTATTTGGCTTTCCAGTCCTTAGTATAGTTATTGGCGGGTCAACTCAGTTATATACCAATGCATTCATAGTATTAAGTCATCATATAATAATATATACAAATCATAATTTTCAAATAGCCATAGATTTCAAAGATAGCACACATGCTAAAGAAAAATACAAAAATCGAATATTTTTAAAAAATTACTATGGAGTTTGGAAAGCATATTGTATACTTCATACTTACCTCAAAATTGAAATAGAGACCATAGATATGCTGATCTGTCCGTCATAAATAATAACTGTATTTTACTCGATCAAATCTCATCTCAATGTTGATTTCTATGAATCTTATCTCTCATGATCATATTTGACCACACCATATTAATTTCTCTAATCTTAATTTTCTCTCTATCTTTCTTCTCTCTCTCCATCCGTACTCTCTCTTTTTTATTTCTTGTCTTTTTCTATCTCTCTCTCTCTTTTAAAGACTTTTATGTCTTTCAAAGAAGACAAAAGAAGTGGTGAGGTCATCCCCATGAGTTGGCCCATGGTCAAATCAATAACTTTGGTTGACAGTGTCCGAAAATAGGATATGTGCAATTTTTTATTCTGTTTTATTAAAAAAAAATTGAATTAAAATTATGTTATTTTAAAAATTTTGAGAAAAAAAAATTATTAAAATTTTCACTGGTGCATTTATATATTTTTTCTTACTATACTAAGTAAACATAATTAAAAACAAAATATTCAAGAACATAAATGATTCCATTGATGGTATGAAAAAATTAATAAGCAAAATACAAATTATAACATAAATGGTTGAACAAATAAAAAATATCAAGCATTTTGATGTGTGTATATAGAATATAGAAATGTTATGCATTTTATAGTCTTTTTTCAAAATTATGTTTTACCGCTAATGAGGTATAATCGAATGTAAAGGACAAAAAAATAACTTTGATTCGATTATGATAGATATGTACTAAATATATATAGGATAGATAGGATTTTGGTTTTTATTACAATGTATTATTCAACATAAACATTAAACCCTAGGTATTGTTATATATCTATAAAAGGACTTATACTCAATCTTGCACTAATAAAAGTAGTTATAAAGAAAGTCTATTGTGTGATGTTGTGGCCTATGTATATGTAGATTACGTCGGTTAGGATGTATAAGGAATATATTATAAGATGGGGTTTGCTTTGAGTTTTTTTTTTTATGTTTGTTGAAGTATTTTTTCTCTCTTATTAATCGACATCTTCGGCTATGAAATAAAAAGTGTTTAATTCGGATACTCTAAAAAAATTACAAATATTTTTTTGTTACATTTCAAATAACGCAAGTTTTTAAAATTTTCGTGCCGAGCGTTACTATTTGACGTGTATTTACTAACTTGGATGTGACACTTTGATCTTAAACCATGGGTAAGAAGTACGGTGAAAATGATATTTTTAGGAGTTCCATAAAAAATTTCTGGTGTTAAATCTGCGTAACCTTAATTACATTTTTAAAAAATTTTAAGGTGAATTAAATACCCAATTAGGAATTGTTACGTTAATAATTTTTATGACATTTCAAAAACTATACATAAAGCAACCAATAATTTTGTGAGTTACATATGATTTTTACGCTATTTTTTTTAAAAAAAAATTATTTTATTAATTTTATTAATTATGAAATATTATCTACCACATACCACCAAATTTTTTTTAAATTAATATCCAATCGAGCATATTCTCATGGATAAAAGACATTCATCCAAATCCACTGCGTATGAATAAAGATCATTCATATGAAAATAGACATCATTCACTTATTTAAATAAAACATAAAAAAAATGAAAAAAGTTTAAACATCTGCCTATAAATAGGCGGAGGCTTACTGTGATTTCCTCGACAGCAACACGCGCACACAATTTACATTATTTAAATATGGAAAGTGCTAAAAGAAATCATGGTTGTTTAAGATATTGAAAAGGTGTGAAAAAAAGTATAAAAAAGTATGAGCAACAAAAAATATAAAGTGTATTAAAAAAAATATAAAAAAGTATATCAAAATTAAAAAAGATTTGTTATTTTGCAGCTTGTTATACGAAGCCCAATA
>VIGQ01001007.1:0-10000 GCA_009663005.1 Actinidia chinensis | reverse complement strand
AAATGCATTTATTTGAGGACGAATAGCATAGTTAGAACCGATGCTTCCGCATTAAATCAACATATTTTTTGTTTTATGCCTTTTTTTTCCTGTAACTCGCATGGTTCCTCCACCATATCTTATGTCAGTTACCTGAATTATGTAGAATCAAAATATAGAAAACAACAAAAAAATTTTTGGATAAAATAATCTCTGGAGTGGGAGTGGAGAATTCATTACTTGTTGTCCTTTCATACAATATTACTTTTCCTTCGTCATATCAATGCTAAAGTGATGTCGCAGAACATCAGAGATATCATTCTGCAAAATTAAACGTCACTGAGCGAAAAATGTTTTTGGTTGACATCATCAAGGAAACACTGATATAAATCCTCTTCAAAATATGCAACATAGACAGAGAGAGAGATGACTTATATATCTCAAAGTAAACAATGATATAAATCCTCTTCAAGAGGAGTAGGTAAATGGGGCAAGAAAAAGAGGAGGAAGAGATGGGGAAAGTAATATGTGAGAAAGCGAAGAGGGGGCCATATATCAGGGGGATAAAAGGAACGGAAATGGGAAGCAACAAGAGAATAGCAGAGCAGAGTAGAGGGAAGAAACGCTGAAAACAAGGAAAAAGGAAAAAAAAAATCTCTCTCTCTTTTTTGCTCTCCCTAGAGAGAGAGATGAACTTATATAATCCAAGTATGCAACATACCTCAGCCCCCCTTCAATTTCTTAAGTAATCAGTATCTATAGCTTCGATATCATTGTAAGTAACTTAACCCCAAGGAGAGCTTGTAGAAGGATCGAGTGAAATGAACATCAAGAAGTTGGCCCTCAAGAAGTTCCTTCCCAACCTGAAATAAACAGGGAAGGCATAAGGTAAGAAGCATATAACTAACTGAACCAGTAACATGAATGAGAAGATCCTCACAACTCGCCCAACAAACTTGAAGTACTAAGGTGTTCTGTTTGGTAAACAGAGTTGGGATTCGGTTTGAAATGTTGATCATTGCCAACGGTTGTAAATAGCAGTGGCTCCCTTATCGAGGATACCCTGGACAACAACAGATCCCATTCCCTGGTAGTCCACCTGCATCAATACTTCCTCCCTTGAAATTAACAGTCAACCCTCCCCTATCAAATCCTGTGTTGACTTCATGCGGAGTTGATTATACGAATCTTCAAGAATGTAAGGCTCTTCTCACAGAAATCCTTAAAGGACTGTGAATGATATCGTGTTGGATGCTTTAATCTTAGATCTAAAGTGTGGCGCGTTTGTTGTCCAAATCAATAAACCGAGGAACCTTCAGCACTGAGTGAGAAAGACTTCTCGAGCACCCATGGTTTTGCCGATGAATCATTTAGGAGCTCCTATTGCTTGTCCGAGAACTTTCACAAATGCAGGTGTTTTTCATCTGCTCTCAAAGCACCCCCTGAAGACTTCTGCTGGCTAGCAGAAGTGTAGCATCTTCAACATCAGAAGCTGCAGCAAGACTCGGGGTCCTGAAGTCACACCGTACTGCCCAGGTCTGTAGCTTTCTCACACGCTTCACAAAGAAAGATTCGATGGTATGGCAAGATGTTCTGATACCAGCAGGAAAGTGAGGCATCACACCAGACGTTTTCATATCGGGATGGGGATTTACTTTGATGAACCTGATGGGGAATCTGAATAGCTTTCTTATTTTGCTTATGCAAGCACTCACTCCAACCACAAGGCCACAAGCTGCACATGATGTCCATATACCAAGAAGAGCAAGCATCATGTTCATTTTCAGAATAGAATTCCGACTATCCTTGTCCCTTTGTCATCATTGAGGCCACAAAGCGATGCTCACTGCCTTGCAAGACCCAGTTGAAGCATCCACCATCAGATGGTGTAGCAGCGTCAGTTCTTTTTCTGCTTCTCTCCAAATATATGCAACTCATCCAATTGCAGACTTGGTCAAGTTTTGCACCGAATTAAGCTATCTCAGGATAAGGCAGATGACAGTGAGTTGGAGCAATTGCAACTCCTTCCTCAATACCTTCCGCTGCCATAGCATATTCATTTCTGACAAACTGGGGAGAAACAAAATATTCCAACACTGTTACATCAACATTAAAACCAAAAAAAAAATCCAGAGATTTCAATAACCCCGACGCTATAAGGATGACAAAATAGGAATTTCATGTAAAACAATTCACTACACAACATTGTCCTTCGTTAAGACCATGAGCATTATGCCAGGTAAATAAATATAAACATTGGGAATAACATAAATAAGTAGGAATCTGCAGAAAATTGGTTGTAAAACGATGCAGTCACATAATACCCTAAGATATGTGAATCTAAAATACAACACGGCTATCCCAACACCACGTCCATTCCAATAATAACACATGCAGATTCAGCTTCAATTTTAACGCACAATACATAGCATAAGCTTAATCATACAATCCTTTTCAATTCAAACCAGGAGAAACTAATGGCCTGAATAACAACATTACATTAATCCTCTAACCAATCACAGATGCGACTATAACTATAAAAGGTAATACTATTTCATTATGTTGCAACACCGGATACTTCTCAAGAGTCTTCAGAAGAAAGAATATTGTTCAACATATGCAACTCTGGAAATGGTAACAAGCAAATGAAACACGGCACATACTTCATCTAATCACTACACCTGGATTAGCTCTAAAAGACAACTAGGCTGAGTATGCCTTGAATCTATAAACAACTCTAATTGATAATGATCGGAGAGACCTGGCATGCCTTGTGTAAGAGGAAGAAAAGCAATATAACAGCAGATCATAAAAGGTTGACTAACAAGTCCATCATACCCTTCTCGTGCAGTCATACACAAAATCCGAAGTGCTGTGGTGGTAGGGTATGAAGTACGGTTTGAAGTGTCACACTCTGCCTTTTTCCTAGAAGTCAGAGGGTTTGGAGGAGTCATCAGGTTTTGGGGAGCCAATGTCAGAACCAGAGGATACGGCACTCAGATTTGTAATTATTCAGTAATCTGATGTGGAGATCGGAGACCAGATGTTTGTTTCCTCAGCAGATACCCCAGAACATCAGAAAAACTAGACTTAACTAGACTTGCTTTCAACATTAGCAATGATTACTTCCAAAAATTTAGTAGCTGAAACAAGAACCAAACGATGTTAGTTTATAAAAAACTAATTAAAAAACATCAAAATACAAGTAATCACACCTGTTCAAGATGTGATATGCTTCTCAATAAAAGGGGCTGACTCAAAGGATGCAAAAGGCAAAGCAATGGAAAAGGATCCTTCCTGCATTGTCATTTCTTCCATCGTATCCTCCTCACAATTCATCACAGCTTTTGCCACGTGCTTTAAAAAAATCAAAATTTTCTATTCATGTAAGCCGTGCTGGAGGCACCTTAACCTGGAGTCAGTATTTTTTGCCACTAAGGATGAATTTCCGAGCCAAGTAGTCAGGGTCTCTAGACACGCGAGAAACCAAAGGAGGGACCCTTCTGTAAGAACAAGAAAATGTGAAATTAGTAAGTAGATTAAAAACAATAATTTACAACTTAAAAACAGAACCCAAAACCATCCGTCCCCCTTGCTTATTCGAAATGGGAGAATACACAAGGAATAAAAATTAAGAAAACTCCTATTTCCAAAATTTCACATTGAGTTCTGTGGTTAATTATCTTAACTTTTTTATGTGACTATGAAACTCATGAGCTTAAGGATGTTGGGAAATTGAACTATGAGATAACATCCTAAACTAAACTTTTGCTATTGTTATATCCCTGTTCATGCTTCCCATGTAGGACATAACGAAGCGCAAGGGACAGCCACCAGGTCATCTATTTGGGCTACCTTAACAATAATTAAACTTGCCCACAAACGGCACTCGTCTTTGAAGTCCATAACTCCCAGTACCAATATATATACCACTCGATTCATCACAAAAAGGACCATCAATTGAAAGTAAAAAAAAATGTGGATGGACCCAGAAGCATGAACTACAGCACCTTTTCAAAAGCAAGACTGTTTTGTGGTGCACTTTAATATTGTGTCACAGCCCAATCTGCTTGGTTACTGTGGTTGGCATAAACGGAAGCACTTCAAGACCGTTACAATTTACCTGGTACCATTAGTTTATATATTTCCAAATCTATCATATTCATCCATTTCATCACCTAAAGGAGCACTATAGGGTTTTTAAGTGTTAATTGAACTTGTACACAATTCTTTAAGTCCTTTCATCTCCATGTACGAAGGCACAAGCAGGGTGCCGGCCAAGTTTTCAAATCATATAATATAAGACAAATTGAACTTGAATGACAATAAGAATTCGGTATTACCATCAAAAGATTGAGGCCGAGAATTAGCACATGATTCTGGCAACCATAAAGCCTATAAGATGGCTTCAGAGCAATCAGATGATTGACGGGTTCCTTATATCAAGTAACAACAAGTCAATGAGATTTTTACCAGAGCTGTTCTGGTTTCATATTTGCGCATAAATTTAAGAGAACCTCGGCAAGATGACGCTTTATAAAGTGGCTCCTAGATAATGTCAATCATGTTAAACCCATAGATCATGAAATATGATATTATAGGAGGCGAAACCATCAACCCAGTGGATACCTGAACAACGCGACGCATGACGAACCATGGCAGGCAGAGCTTCTGTGTCAACTAAAGGAGCCCCTTCCAGCTGCACCTGGCTTCTTCCTATAGACCTCGGGCAATGATTCCGCCCACTCTATCCAGACTAGATCGTACCTTCACCTCGTCGAGAAGACTCACCCCTACGGTTTCTAGAGTACCTTCCAAAGATGTTCATTATAATGATTTGGCAATCTTCACGCAACATGTTTTGCCTGCGCAACAGATGCAGGTGTGAGATTGGCAAGAATATCAGGAAGATGTCAGGAGAACCTAAGATAAACACAAAAGGCAAATGAAAAAGGCAGAAAAAAAACGAAAAGAAAACCACGACATAATTCCTCCTTACTGGTCACCATACCTCTTCTCGTAATTCCTGCATGAATGTTTGCAATTAGGACACGGTGTCCCCATTTCTACAGTGACCTTTCCGTTCCTGTGATTGAGGTAGCCTATGTGCTTGTTGTTGGCAAGGACTCTTCTCGATTCAGGCGGAAGGGCAGCGAGTAATTCCTGGATCTATATCCCCAGTGTTTTTCAGATTCGTATTTGAATGCTGTTCCATTTGACCCTGTTGAGGCAGAAAAGAACTTCAATCACGAAACTCCCCGTGAGCGCATCTCAAGAATGCAGGGTCAATTGGTCCCGATCAGTATAACCATTTTCCATCTGCCTCTACTCTGATCTACTGCTTGAAACAACCTGAGCTGCTTCCAGGCTATGATTTTCTGGGTACTTCTGTTTCACATCAAGTGATGCATCTCTCCCCCTTAATGGTGTAGAACTTCCAAAGGACCCATTTGTTCTTCTTGTTCGTATCACCAACGAACCTTGCCTTTCTCTCCACATCATCGTGGCCATCAGCACTTCCAATTTCACATCCAGACTCCGAAGGCTTCTCCCCCAAGCCGTTTGCGCTCCACTTCATTACTTTCTGCTCACAGCTTCAACGTCACGCAGGAAGCAGTACCATTATTATCAAACTGCATTTCTACAGATTGTTGTGTTTAATAGACAATTTATTCCCTGTTTGAGATACATTTGTGCAGGCCTATTCAGCATTGCCAGAACTATCCATTACCGTAGATGATTGGCTGAGGCACATAATCTTCCTTCAATGTTCCCATCATTCTCAAGCATGATTTTCAGGCTCAATCGCTGTCAGATTCTTGTAATTGATTGACCTCCGACTTTACTTTGAGGTTCCAAGGTTGTAATATCATGATCAGAGAGGGTTTCTTCCTCAGGGCCTGGCTGTCTCAAATGGGAAACAAGCATATCCTCAAGCCCTTGGGGAATTGTAGATGACTTTGACCCACGCTGTTTGATGGTTATCATCCTCCACAGTTGAACGGTGTCCCTGACGGTCCATTTCTTAGTGTCCGAAAAATATTCATCCATACAACGTGATGACGTGTTCTCTTCTCTCTGAATCCTATCAGAATGTTCGATGTGTGGGCATTCTCTGGAGAAAACAAAACAAAAAGGTGGGATAGGGGAAAAGGAAGGATGATAGAATCTGCAAAGAGATCTTTCAAGATCCAAGCATAGATCATAAGAAAAAACATCCGAAAGAATCCCAGAGTAATCATCAGAAACTAATAGTGAAAAGGCAAGGTTATTTATCAAACAGCCTGTATAGTTACCTGAATTGCCTAGAGATGCTGTGTGTAGCGACGCAGACGGCTCCACCAAAAGTGATGCTGCTACAAGTAATATTGTTTCCCGTTCGTCCCCCACTAGATTGTAAATGGATGTAGTACGCCCTTGGCTCTAGGGCCAAATATTTCAACGGCATCACATGGAGATTTTCGTTGGCAAAGCTATGATCTCTCCTCAAAACTTCAATATGGTCAAATAACATTTATATCCCATGATTCCTCCTCCAACCTAAGTATAACTCCATCCTTCTTCATCCTCATCCTCTTCTCTCCATTACCACCCCCTCCTCATCAAATTCATCCTCATCAAGTTCATTGTCCCTGATCTTGTCAGGATGCGCAGGTGATGTATTTCATCTTCTAGATCATGGTGTCCTCATCTTCCTCATCCTCATCTTCATCTCCATCAGCCGATGGGACTCCCTCCTCATCATCTTCATCAACAAGATTTCTTGGTCTGTGTCTGGATTTCAAATATAATTCCCACATTATCAAGCCTTTTGAAGATCCCTTGTGTCCTCAGGATTTTCATGCATATAGTCGCTTCATTAGCAGGAGCAAAGGCCCATCATCAGATCTGGTCGTGTTCCCTATCATCCGTAACCAACAGCCTCAGATCCACCATACGTCTGGACAGCATAAAAGAACTCAATGCTATCAGCTGCTGCAGAACTTTGATTCTGAGAAATAGTTTTTCCATGGACTGGGGCTATCACCACTGTGTATCTGTTACTCCATGTTGACTCTGATCAGGGGGTTTTTGTTGAGTTTTCAGCCTTTCCAGGATTACAATCATCAGCATTGTATGTGTTCCTGGTTCTACCTCAAGAACTTTAAAACCTAGTCCTGTAACAAACTTTGGGAGATTCAAACATGATCCAGGTCCAACACTTGGAGAGTACGTTCAAAGACGTCACCAGACCAACATCTATAAAAGTACAGAAGCTTCCGCTGAAATGTATGACCCTGTTGGTGTTCGGAGCAGTAACTATATCGTTAAGCCAGTCAATTAAAGCCGGGATACCACTTCCAGGATGCCTAAAAACCATATAACAATCAACAAATCATTAAAACATTATTGAACCTCCAAAAAAACTCTTCTCCTGCCTTGTGGAGCGAACCAAGATGCCACTAACAAACTGGCAGCCCTGCTAGCTAGTTTGTGCTTCCCAGTCCAGTATCTGTGTTTTCTTATCTCTTGACTTTCTAGAAGAAGGAAGAAATTTGTGAGAATATGATTGGAATATTCCACCAGGGCAGTGACCAGTAGGAGCTTGTTGAGGAGGGCCCCTGAACTACTAATTCAGCATCTCGACGAAGCAGAATAAGTGATAGATGAAGAATAACATCAGGAGAACCTCATGTCAAAAGCTCAAATAAATACATGTTTGCTAATGATGCACCAAAGTTCCTTGTCATTATCCCATCCTCTTGAGACAAAGAAACAATGGCCTGTCTTTCCCTTAATTCCATCATATCAACGTTCCAATGTCCGTTAGGGAGGTATCCCTCATGAGAAGATTCATCTTTCAAGGGAGGCTAATGTAATGACTGAATCCAATAGAAGCTCAATCACTTTTACAACTCTGAGGGGGTTTTCGATGAACTTTTCACGTCTTCGAATTCAAATCAGAAAGTTTACCATGACCGTTTCCAGACCTGAGGAATTGATAGTAACCAAAGCAGCCTTCCCATCGCATTCTGTGGCCTTGTCTTTCTCCACTGTTTTCCTCCTTTTCTTTGCATTTATCTTTCAGAAGACAAGATATGCCTTCAACCCACCATTTCAAACTTGACACACAGACTGAGGCACCCCCGCATAAATATAACTGGAATCCCCCGGCAAAAAATATGAAGAAGTCAAATTTAAAAGAAAATTCCGGGGAGTAAGTCTTCCATTTGAATTGTCGGTTAGCAGCAGTCACAACACCTGTGTCCGTATCTCAGAATTCCATTGCCTTGCTGGAGAGTCTGGGATCTTCCAGATATACGGATAAATAGTAGCAGGATAATACTGTCAAACCCCAACAAACAGCTACTTTGCCGTAACGAAAGCAGCAAGGCAAACCCCAGCACCAAAAAATAACACGACAGAGTGAGTTCTGGTTAAGTAGAACACAGCTGCAAAACAGCATGCATTGTATCAGAAGGAAGCTGTTTCCCTCCTGATACATGCAAGCATCTCCATAAGCCCCTTCTGTCCTGTATGCTTATATTCTTCGGAGATATCCCAATGCTGGCACATTTTTTGTTTCTGCTTACTCATCAATCAGTAACAGATTCTGATAGCCACCAAATCGTCTCTTCTTTCACCAGCTCTGGCAATATCAGCATTCAACCTTTGAAATCCACTTGCAAAGCCGTCCATAGCAAGAAAAGCTGCTGTTACACATTGGGACTAGGGAGTTCTCACTTCAACATGACCTGGGACCCAATACGAGAGTAGATCAGAGGCACCTTTACCAGACATTCGTCAAGGCAACTTCTCGTGCTAACGAATCTTGATGAAAAATTAAAGCTAGAACATAAAAAGGGCATATAGCAGTACCATTACTACAGTTTAAACTATAAAGCTTCACCTGCTCTTAATATGAGAGAGAACATTGACCTTACTTGACCATCATTTTGAAGAGATATCATAACCATTAAGGTCCCGAACTGGAAAGCTAGAGATTTTTTCATTTGTAAAAGCCCTTTGTTACATGTCACCAACAAGTCTTCCACAGGAGGGGGTTGGATCGTCTCTCTTCAATATTTTTTGATTATTTCATTATAACATCTTCCTTTGTTCTGATCCAGAGTCCTCCAACGCATTGCCACTGCACGAGCAAATTCATCATCTTCTTGGACTTCCCCTCATGATGTTGAGAATAGCATTCCATGAGCCAGCTCCACACTATTTGATCCAACGTGCCTCAAAGCTTCTTCTTCTTCTCTGGGCCTAGAAAACCATTCACAATTGGTGTAATAGATTTGATTCATTGGGGGGAGGACAGCTCACGAGCCCCGCTGCTACAGAACCGTTTTCTCACTTCAACACCAGAATCATGTGCCGGAGTATAGAAACAACACGTTGCAATTAAATCATGCTGTATTCAGTAAACTGGAGGATGTCCAAATGGTTAAAACTGCTTTAAGCACCATGGACTTGGAGATCACTTAACAAAGTCTCAGCATCCCTCGGAATGAATTATCCCATTTATCATAGGCCTGGGTGAGTAAGTGCTTTGTAAATGAGATAAATGAAAGTGAAGTGACCAGGTGATCCCATAAGTTTACCAAGCTGACTAGGGGACCATATATCCAGCATCATCGTGGTGTTCCTTGTTTTCTCCTGCTTAGAAGAAATTCCTTCAATCAGTCTCCATGGAGAAGCAGCAAGCCTATTTGCTGCAAAGGCAACTGACTTGTAGCTTCAAATGTGTCAAAACTGATTGAATAACCCCACGAACTTATAAACATTTACCAAACAGGATTGTCCCGAATCTTACTTGTCCAGTAGAATGGCATCGATAAATGAACCACTTACCAAAGTAGCGCACTTTGTTGACGGCGAAACCTCGATCCAGAAGAACTCACATGACCTCCAAAATGCATGAGGTCCAGTGCAACGGTTGCGAAGGTAGAAGCCACTTGATTTGAAGGGGGAGATACATTCAGCACATCATCCCGCGCGAGATTGAAGCAAACATGACCTTTCCCAACTCCTG
>VIGQ01001006.1:32500-34722 GCA_009663005.1 Actinidia chinensis | reverse complement strand
GTCGGCTTCAAGCTTTGGTTACTCGGTGTTCATTCTTCTATCCTTGTTTTTTATCTAGGAAAAGACTATAAGAAGTTAGTGGGCTTTGTAGATATGTGAATATTTAAAAAAGTTGTAGTTAAAAAGTGTAAAAATGACAATTGAATTTTTTTTTTTTATATTGTGCTTTTTATGAATGCCCAGTGGACTTCCCAATCGCAGAAACCCTTTTATCCATGCATTTCACTTTGTTTATATAGAATTATCAAAAAAATGTAAAAATTAGAATTGGATATTATAAATATTGTGTGTGGGGTATATATATAATTATTATATATATATATATATAATATATATATTAATATATGGTAGAGTTAAAACTTAAATTAGTGAAGTTAAAATTATTAAAAAAAAAAAAAAAATATTTATGCCAGCAGAGTCAAACTTTGTAGAGATTATAGAATTTAGAATATACTACTAATTTTTTATGGGGTCAAAATTGTCATAACTTAGATTTAACATGATTAAAATTGTCAAAACTTATGTTAAGTCAAAATTATAAAATTTTGAACAAATTACTAATTTTTTGTAGAGTTAAAATTATATTTATGATAAATTATATTATAGATAGTAGCGTAATTTTTTTTCCCAGGAATTAACCCTACTTATCTTAGTGTAGCTCCCGTCCATACATATATGTATGTCCTTTGAAAGTTAATGTAAATGAAAAATAAAATTCTTGATTATTAGCCACTATTTGATACAAAACTCGAGCTTATTACGTTTATAGTTCATTTTCACGAGGTAGTTCATTATGGAATAAAAATAAAAATAATTTTAAAGCAATTGCATTTTGAAAGTTGATACTCCTTTCTATAACTTAGAAATTATTTATTCATTATTACTCATATTAAAATCCATTTTGGTTTCCTTCTGTTTATCTGTAATTTGTATATTTTCTCATAATTAGAAATATGCATTTATATGATTAATTTTTAATTCATTGTAACAAAAAAAAGTAGGAATCTAAACTCCAAAAGATCAATCTTTAATAAACGCTTACTTTCCAAAATCAAATTCTTTGAATTTTAATACTGATATTCAAGTAGCAGTAAATTAGAACATTCCAATTGAATTATAAAAGTATGGTATTAAATAAAAAAAATCCTTCATAGATATATAATATTTACATTCCCACCTAGAAAAAGTTAATTGGCATGTATTGAAACCTACTAACTGGATTTTTCTCCCAGGGTGGTTGAAGTGCATCAAATTTCACCACAGGATTGTATGATTCAGATTTCACCCCATTTAAGGTTAGAGTTTGGGATTTAATGCCTGGTACGTTATGGACACCAAATAGTAAAACAAAATCGGTACACTGGTGTTAATTCAATATTTTATTTTGATAATATTTGATGGTATTAAGATGCATCATGAAGAAATCTAATATTGATATATTAACATGATACTATTTGACACAAAATGTGTGATATGAATTATACTCTAAAAAAGATTATCTATCTTATTAATGCATATTTACAAGAGCATGGGTGATGTGTTGATTATTGAGTTGCATACTAGACATGTTGATATATAATATCTTAATTCAATGAATATATGTTAAAAGTGGTCGACATGTTTTAGTTTGTCTACATCATATTTAGACATACTTCTACGTTTACAATAAGTTTCATGTATGTACTATATATCTTGTATATTGTTTGATTTGGCAATGTATTAGGATTCATAATTGTTATAACCTTAGTTGGTATTTCATATATAATAATCATTGAACACATCACCTGCTCGAGCATACTATATACTATATTCATATGCATTTTTTTTTAGACTTGCCCATGTAATATTGCCACAAGTTCCTCTATCATGCTCAATTGTATATTTAGTAGAGGAGAAAACATGATTGCATTTAATAAAATCTATTTCTTACACTCATGTGCGTCATTTTCTTAAAATAAGATTCATGTATTCAAGGTCAATATAACATATTGTGCATAAAACTATATTTTGGACTTGAAACCTTGTTTCTCAAGTTCAAATAGTATCTACACTTACTTGTATCTGCACATTGAACTTAGAAACTATGTGATAAGTTTGAACTTCCATACACCAATCATTACTTGTTTGGTTCCTTATGCTAAGTAGTGCCTTATTAAGTTGTGAGGTGCTGATTACTTTCATAAATCTATATTATTAGTAGTATTACTAATGTAAGTAATGGA
>VIGQ01001006.1:25000-27500 GCA_009663005.1 Actinidia chinensis | reverse complement strand
TCACCAACTATTTGTAGAGCAAATTTTCAACAATTGCAGAATCTTCAAAGGCACGTCAAAATTACGCTTTCCTTAAAGCGTTATTCGCCCCCACCAATTCTGTAAGACTTGTATGAACTGGGTTCACGCGAACGCCTTCTAGGATACAATGAAGCCTCAGAATATAATCTGAGTCTGACTGCGTTTGCACAAACGAAATAGACCTAATACTTTCAGATTTTTATTAGGTAGCCAAGAATCTGAAATTCTGTTTCTGTAGAAACAAGAATAAGAACAAATTTGAAAACGGTAATTTACAAAAAGAAAAAGAGAAGTTCGAAAATCAAGTGTCTTTAAATTGCTGCGAAATCTGTCAATTTATAGACAGAATAATGTCTTTTCATGAAGAGGTGTTTTGGAAGAAGATGACTGTTAGATTCAAAATCAACGTACATTTTAACTGTCCTTTATAACAGTAAACTTGGTTTGAAACCATGTCCATCGATCCACAACCTTTAGTATTCCAACGGTGTAGATCGCACTCTTCAATATCCAATCAAGCGTTTATCACATCTTATTAATTAGATGTATTTCCACCATACGATCTTGTTAATCTTTAATATTAAACGTCCGATCGTTAGATCATTAATGAAAAAAATCAACGGTCTTGATAACCGGAAACACGTGCAAGTGGCCAAGTGCGCCACTATACGCGCCACCAAAGCGCACATTGCGCCAGCGCGCGAGTGTCGGCCGGTTGCACCGTCCTAAGTGTGACACACTACACCCAAGCATAGTGCCTAGCACAACAAGACAAACAGGTCATATGACTAACACTTAAAAACCTTTTACTTCCTTCTCTTTTTTCAGTGGGACTCAAAAACTTCAAAACATATTACATATTACATATCTTTGAAAATATTCAACACTATTATGGAAAAACTGTGGAAACATTCATGATGAAGTAGATTAAAGGGAAGTCTGCCAAAGGCCAAAATTGACTTCATCACTTACAAAGTTATGCCACAAGTCTGAAGAAATAAAACTAGGCCTAATACATTAATATGTCACCTTGATCTGTTGTGATTGCATTGACAAAGAGCCACCCTTAGACTTAAGAGTCTGCAATCAGTGTTTGGAAAATATCCAAGAAGCTTTCAGTATTCCATGAACCATTTTAAGTCATCTGTTGTGGCAAGAGAAAGTCATTCTTTAGTTCGTACAACTAAAATATTATTAAAACTGTAAAATAAATCTTCAAATTTACGTGAAAAGGACAGGAGGAATTTAAAACCCACGTTAATATGGCTATTTGCTTGTCAGATAACAACTACTTGAACGAATGTAATAGAAGGGGAACCTAAGTGGAAGGACTGCATTACAACTTACAAGGCAAACAAAGGCATTACCGGCATCCCAACAGATTAACAAGAGACTTTCTCAAAGGACACTATACCAGGCCAAACTGTGCTGCCTTACATATTGTTAGCAGTTCTGACAAGGAATTATTCCTAGGCCTGTTTTATAAAATCATAGTATTGAAGTATTAAAACAGAGGAAACAAATATCCAAAACAAAATACAAAGATAAACATTACTAGCAGCAGAAAGATAGAAAGCACGCGACAGCCAATTGGTGAACACCTCAAGATATGCTCTACATCCGACTCTATCTCATGCTTTGACTGAGCATTCAACTTTCGAAGACATAGTGAGGTGGGGCGTTGATCTTGCAAGCAAATCAATCTGCCAACGAGAATTAAAAAGAGAAAGTACAGTTTTATTCTTCAACTGATGCTGATAACAAGCAGAAAACAAATCAACTAGACAAAAGCTAAGCACTTTACGCAAGAGTAGAAGGATCAAAGAGCCTCATTGCGTGGAAAGGCACTAAAGATTACATCAACAGAAGCGATATGATAATCACTAGGGAACTCTAGGAAATCATGTAGGCAAGAAGCAACACCATTAGAGAAACTTGTACAAAAATGAATCTGCACCTAAAAAAATTAAAAGAACAGTTTTCAATTAAATTTTTCCAAAAGAATCGAAATTTATTCCCTCCCCCCAAAAAGAAAAGAGAAGAAAAGAAAAGAAGTTAAGAAGCACAACTGTTTTTCTCAGTTCAGCAGTATGCAGATGGTTAACCAGCGACTCATGATTCAAAACACCAGTGAACTCATGACTTCAAGCCATGAAAGCTGCAATCAATGTACCCAAAAATCATATCCGTATTGAAGATTCATAAAAACACCTAATTTTTCCAGATGAGGAGCTCAAGGTGTGGAATAAAATATCAATATACTAAAAGGACGAATAAAATCTCAATACACCTCACATTCTCTCCTAGAGTGGCAGTCACTAGATAACTAGGGTCCGAATTAAAGATGGAAGAATCAAGGAGCGGGAATAATTCAGTAACATACCAAAAGGACCAAAAACCACAAGCGAACAATTGCAACATCATTTGATTTGAGTTAATTCAATTTTTGTTGTTATAATAGTACCTCTTTGTGCTGAAG
>VIGQ01001006.1:10000-15000 GCA_009663005.1 Actinidia chinensis | reverse complement strand
ATAACCGTGGTGTCACGAGTCACATATTAGTGCTAATAATTTTGGAAAGTTGGAAGATTTGGTTGGAACATTCTCTGCCTTTCATGATTATTGCAATTTGGGATTTTCTTACCATATATACTTTGATACGTGATCTCCAGTGGAGGATCTTGACCGTTCGTATTTAGTACTTAATCAATTAGACAAGTGGTCAGGATTTTCCACAGTTGCCCTTTCCATTTCTACCTTCGTTGAAAACGAAAGTGAAGAAAATTGGTCAAGGAGGATTGACGAGTCCACGTCGATGAGATTATTTTATTCCTCGATTTTTTATTCTTTCATCGGAAGGAATAGGAAGTCATCAACTCGATCGAATAATGAATCAAATGAATGACACGACATAACGACAGCTTTAAATTCAAGGGTAAAACGTAGGCATGTGGACGGATCACATTCCAATTATTAAATTTGTAAAAATTTGATTTCGGTCAGATTATAAATAAAAAATTTTTTTTGAATTCTTTATTAGTAAATTCATTTAGTTTAATTCACATTTGTTTTAAGTGAATATTCGATTTTTGAAAATTCAATCCGATCAATTATTCTTAAAAAATTCAAAGAATAAGAATATTTTGAAATGAGATATAAATTATTAAATTTTATCGAATCGGGTGAATCCGATAATAAACAAGTCTGATATGAATTTAATCCGAGAAATACAGATCAACTAAATTTGAGTTATATGAATTTTTGAATCAAAATTTAATTAATTGATTCGAATTTATTTGGATCGGAGCCAAATTTGATCCTATCCATTGACAAGCCTAATCAAAGGTCTTGAACAACCAATTTGTCCATAACATTGACCAATTGTGACAATATTTAATTTTTCTTTTCTTATTCTTATTATTGTTTTTGTAGAAAACTGAAGTTTCAAGTTCTTTATAGAAACAAAAGTTTCAAAAAAAAAATAAACAGAAACAACACCTGTTTTGTATTTAAAAATCAAGATATTCAGATAACAGAATGATGCATAATTAATGAAATTGTAAATAAAAACTTCCGTAATCAAAGTCCATAAATTATACACAAAGTATTGAAGATTAGGCAATATGCTGTACACAGTTTTTTTTAAAGATGAGCTAAGCACTCTTAATTTCGAGCTTATGATTAATAGTCCTTTCTGTACAAGAGAAACATCATTATAATCTAATTTGCAACCTATCCAAACACATGAGAAACTCTCTATCCCATATGTAGATTGTATGTGTGCCTAGATAGTTAGAGACTCGAATGAATGAATGAATAAAAAATGATAGAAAGGTAGACTGATATTTATGGGCGAAGAGGTGATTATTCAAAATTAATGAAACATTTGCTAAGACAAGATGCGAAAGTCAACTGTCCAGTCACAAAAAAAAAAGTGGGACTAATAACAGTCGCCCTGCAGGCCGGTGTGTTGCCCAATAAGTAGGCCTACAACCACCTTCACCTAAAATTCGGCTCCCCGACCCGTTGCCATTACTAAAAAATGTGTGCTTTTATTTTTAATGAAATTATGTGGTTTACGAATTTAGAAACATGGGCGGGTAAATTTCGTCATTGTAAAAAGTTATGGGGCAAGCAGGGGCACATTTCTCAAATACAGATATGCACGGTAAGTGAACAGTAGTCTTATCCACAAACTCGATATGTACGGTTAGAGACAGTAGTCTTATCCACAATACTTCTCTCTCTCATCTTCACGTTGGATTGAATAATCCCTTTCTAGTTTTTATATTCAATTTACTTTCTTATGCTATAAAAAAAAAACATTAAAAAAAAAAATCATTTGGCGTACTCGAGAGAATCCAACTTCGGGCAATGTGGTTGATGTTTGCGGTGTGATTCGTGAGCTTCGGCTGCAAATTCGTGACCTTTGCGCTGGTACGAGAAAACTGCATGGGAAATCCCCTAGCCATTGAGCGAGTTTCGGAAAGAAGGCGAGTCGAAATCTTCAGTCATTCGATGTTTTGTAAGTTGCCTGTATTTGGATTGGGTGTTGTAAAATCTAAGTTGTTTTTCTCAATTACCGTGCAGAACAGGAATTATAATGTGGTGCAACTATAGAAGAAATCCAAGCTCAGAATCTTTGATTGAAAAAAGCGTTTGGAAGTTGGAACTCTTGTAATTGTTGTCTTGGGGTTTTCTTTTCCTTGAGAATTCTAATGTGCAATGGGGCTTCATTCTTTAGAAAGAAAAGAAGGAGAAGACTATTGATTGGTTCGGTCCATTTAATTACCCACGAGGGAACCCCCCTTCAAGAGCAACCCATCCATTTTAGACCGGTCGATGTATGAATGATTTCGTGCTGTTCGTTTTGTGGTGTTTCGGTCAGGATTTTTATAGAATTTCACTTTATTTTTTCTTTTGCTCCACAAAACCCCCTTCACTCCTTGATCCGACCAACATTCGCGATTTACTGATTTTGTTTATGGATTTTAATGATGTAACTATATTTTATAGAACGTTATCATTTTAAATCAAATTGTCCCATTAAAAAGATTATTTAATTACAAAAATGCCATTGCATCATCATTCCGATAATACTACCTTTGTATATAATATATTATGTAAGGACAATATATTCCTTACTCATTAAATATCATGTATCATCCTTAAGATTTGTTAGTTTTTGTTTAAGATTATGTAAGGACATTATATTCCTTACTATATAATATTTCACCGTGATCCTTTAGGATTTTGGCCAACAAAGAAAATCCAAAACATGTTGATTCAATAGATCATGTTGGGTTCATGGAGATGGAAGATAAGCATATCAGCCTATGTGACACTGCATGGGTTGCTCTTGTGAAGATATTGAGGGAATTGGTGGCCCTTCAATTCCCTCAAGCCTCCAATGGATTGCCAACAACCAGCTTTCCAAGATGGTTCATGGTGTGATAGCTCCATTTTGAATCTCATGATAGGATCATCACAACACCTTTAGCTTGTGTATTGCATTGAAATCTTGGAATGTTCACCCATTGAAAAGCAAAAAGGTACTATTTATTTAGACAATGAAACAATAGTTTTCTGAAAAAATGTCTTACAGCTCCTAATCAGAATATGACCTTTAAAAATACATATTTTGTGGGTCTTGACACTCAAGGGCAGGCGCCGCATAAAGGTGTCTAGGCATTGCCCAAGAAGATGCAATGCATTAATATTCCAGTTGTGGGATCATGTCATTCTTATGTGATTTTACGACTGAGAGTGCATTAAAATAAAAAATTGAGGATTGAGAACCCTAATCATATTGTGAATGTTTTTTTCCTTTTGAGTTGGCTAGTAATTCTGAGATTTTATTTTATTTTATTAGGAATGCATTTATCAGAAAACAAAGCAACTTTGAAGATGAGGAAGATGAGCACATGCCTATTGGTTGTTGAGTAGCCTTCCCTTCGTCATGAAATAGCAAAAGTAGGTATTACAGTCCAGATGATTCTCCTGTCTTGAATGAGATCTATGCAGAAGAGATCTTAAAGCTCAGGAGTACTGTTTGTTATATAACTAGTCGATGTTACCAAATTAACAATTTCAAAATGTGTTAAGTTTATTTTCTTTGTGTAAACGCTTATTTTGAAAAACTGATCTTGAATATAAGGGCGAAGCTATGTAAGGACGAGACTAACTTTTAGAATTTTTTTAATTTTGCATATAAATTTTAAGATATTTTTACAATATTTCCCTTGCTAACATTTATAAAAAAAGAAATACTAGATTTAACTATGGTCTTATTTTATTTTTTTTCAATTTGTTTCCTTCCATTTCTTTAATTTAGTTTCTAACCAAACTCCTAATATATATATTTTGATTGATTCGATATTTGATCTAGATAATTTTGCATAGGACTATTCATATCCCACACTTTACAAGTTTTTTATTTATGTCCTTTGAAATTAAATGAATTTTTAACAAGCTGAACACGAGTTGAACTCAAGTTACTTGATTAGTTCACAATCCTAGCTAGTCATGATTACATCCCCACTTCACAAAATTTCTAGTTTCGGCCTTTAACTGAGTATTTTAATGAACCGAGTACAAATCGAACTCGAATTACTTTATAAGTTCACAGTACTAGCTAGCCATGATTTTGTAGTTTGTAGAATGGCAAAGCTTTAATGATTTTGGATAACTATTAAATATTAAACTATGTTTTAAATATCTTTACCAAATCATTTTAAAGAGTAGCCCAAGTCAAGATGCATGATGAAATACTTTGCAAACTAAAACAATGTCTCGCAACTTGATCAAATTTTAAATCCATAAGTTTTCACAATCAAAACAAATGTTAACAATGCTCATGAAAATTATAGAGGATTCAAACAAAATCTACAATTCAATTTGATTATGATAAACGATTGTTGTTTGTGAAAAATAACAGGAAAGTAAAATTGTGACAGCAAAAGATCACAAGTTAGGAGTATGGAGTTGACGCCTAAGTTTGAAGTTGAAGACCTAAAAGTGATCAGAAATGTTTTTGAGACGATAAGATAATTAGGACGTCCTAATTTCAAAAGCGTGATGACCTAAATCTCAAAAGCGGACGACCTAAGTTGAAGACCTTAAGTTTGGACAGAAAGTTTAGATGACGACCTAAGAAGTTAGGACGACCCTAACTTTCAAATAGGACGTTCCTAAGTTCCAAGATAGGACGACCTAAAGTGACATCCTAAGTTTGATCAGAAAAGTTGGAGACGACCCTAAGAAAAATAGGACGTCCTAAGTTTAAAAAGCGGACGCCCTTAACCTTCAAAAAAAGTGGACGACCTTCCTAAATTTCAAGAGTTGACGACCTAAAACTGTGAACAGAAGGTTTGGGGACGACCTAAGAAAAATTAGGACGTCCTAAAGTTAAAATAGGACGACCTAAGTTCAAACTTAGGACGACCTAGTTGAACGTCATAGAAGTTCCAGTTTTAAATCCTGCGCGTCAAATTGCAGATCCAAACGGCTGGTGAGTTCAAAAACGACCGGGT
>VIGQ01001006.1:0-5000 GCA_009663005.1 Actinidia chinensis | reverse complement strand
TAGGATAAAAACCACTTGGCCCCCTTGCCCTTCCACCTAATTAAGCGTGGGTGTAGATTGACAAAATAGGAAACGGGTAAAATTAAAATTTAGAGGAAATTTCAGGGATACAAAGTGTAATTTACCTTATGAATTAAGTTATATATGGTGGCTTTTAGCCACATTTTCAAATTAGGGTAATTGTCAGTTGTATACTTTTGTCTGTCACGTTTAATGAACATGTTAAAACTTTTAAACTGAGAATCAATGCAATATGGATTATCTGCCCACATTTGTTAGAATTTGTGAACTAAAATAGTTATGTGTCACACACGTGACCACATTAAAATTTTCAAATTAGTATAAACACAAGATTATTTTTGTCTTTAGTGAAATTATTTTTATCCCCCCCAAAAAATCATAAAATTATTTTTTTCCTTTGTATAGTTCGAGTCATGTGCATGGCACATGACTATTTTCGTCCACATATTTTTACGGATGTGAATAAAGGGTCCATATTACAACTGTATCCGAAGTTCAGATTAAATATGTTCAAATTAAAATATGAAGGACGAAAGTAAAATCACAATAAAAATTGAAGGTATAAAATAAAAATTACCCTTCAAATTACTTTCGAACTTTACTATTTTTGGGATGTTCATCACAACACATTCCAATGACATTAGTTTACATGTAATTTATTAAATTTTTCAAAAATATTTGTCCTCTAAAACACTTCAAAGGAACTTAAAACAGACTCAAAAGGACCAACAGTTCGGCACACCAACCAGTAATCGTGCCTCTTAACCTACTTTTCAGGTACAAGAAAACAACGGGACATGGACACGGACTCGACTTATTGAGGAACTATCGCAACGTAAATCAGCTCTCGTTGGCACAATGGATGCACGGTAGAGACATCCACCACCACTGGTGTCGTCTTGTGAGTTACTCATATAAATTTTTGAACGATTGGATTGACCAAAAACAGAGTCCAAAACACTGGGATCTATGCCGTGTCCTGTTCTTTTTGCCTTCCATAATTGCACTAATTTGGATTTTTCTATTCTCCTCATTGAATCTTGATCTTTTAGTGGGAAACTTGGAGATGACGTGGCAAGATGACGGTGCTGCACAAACGGGAAGCAGAAATCTTGGTGCGTACGATAAATAGTGCCGGCCGTTTGGTGTCTGGGAGGCTATTCCTGGCGTTTCTATCCTCCGTATAAACGTCTAACGGACATCACAACAGGAGCTCTGTCACCAACTTCGTAACAGATCAACATGAAGGTAAGATTGTTAGAGAGAGGACAGGAACACACAATTATTTAGCAAGTTCCAGGATGCGTATTCTTGTGTTTAGGCACGTGGATGTGAGTTTTGAAATGGGAGAAAAAAAATTGAGAATAGATATTGAATTAGTTCTATGACTGTGCGGGTGGCTGCAGTCAGTCACCAGTCGACAAGGGCCTAGCTGCGACACAAAAATAGTGAGAACGATCGTCGGAGTTGTTTCCGGGAAACGGCTCTCCAACGATCAAGTTAGATGACTAAAAAACGTATGTAGAGAGAGAGCGTGTCTTCCCAGACCAAAGTTTGCGTCACTTTAGAGAAAATTAGGGGTGAATTTAAATTACACAACTCGATGCGTGCCTTGACCGCTAGCTGTCTTGTCACTCGACAGACTGCAGCTCAACGCGTGCTTGTATGCGCTGATCGGATATGTCAATGAGTAGAAAAACTGAACCAACCATACCCTAGGGTCCTGGTAGCCTGTGATCATGCTGCAATGTTTTCATCCGAACATTGGGCTGGTCAGTAGAATGTCAATTTCCAACTCTAGTGTGGTTATTTTGCCGAGCTTGTAAACAGCTCGGAATAACGATTTCCTTAATTCAGACAATGCCTATATTCGGTAGTATCTGCACCAAGTTCCAGCGTAGAGGACCTCCGGGTTTGCTCGATGGAGACTTCTGCCCTAGTAAGGTTAGAGTCTGTCATTGTATATTTTGTCCCCTTACAAGCAGAATGCAATATTCTAAGCTTTTTAGCTTACTATATTTATATTTATATTTATATATAGAGATGTCTTCTTATGGATAGACATTATGTTCTTTGGATGATATTTTAGAATTTGACTAGACAACTTTTAAAAACGTGCTGAGGATCGCGTAGAAATTAGTTTTTTTTTTTCATTTGCGTTGTATATGTGTAACAAATCTACTTTACTGCGTGATACTTAAATGAATTTAGTATGTTTTTAGTGTTTTGTTTAAAATCTTAGAAATTATTTAGGCTGATCTTACAAAAAAACAACGAGACCGAAAAAAAATCAACAACAATAACTTTACTATTAATAAATGCCACAGTTTGGCCCCTCCCTTTTCTTGATTTACGATCGGATTAATTTAAATTTTTTTTTTGATGCGATAGGGTCATGTATAAAGATTGTTGCTCATTATACCATTGAGATCGAATCAAGACATCAAGAACTCGTGCAATTGGGCTTTGCCATCGTCTGAATGACATCGATCCTGACATCAAGCAAACCTTTCTTGCAATAGCGAAGAGTTACTATTATATAGTTCATTGTACCCCAGAAATTATCGATTTTCACATTGCTAAAGTGCTCTTTGAGAGAGTAGTTTAATTTTATTCTTGCATGTACCTCCACGTGCATCCGAGCTGCACATGCAAGGGAGTGTTAAAAGTGTTATTCTATCCAACCTTAGTATATATAATTTAGATACTACTCTACTTATTATTAATTGATTTTAGGTTGGATACTTTAATCATCTAGAACAATATATATTGTGAGTCACTCTTTGTCTCTTAACTACCTAATAAATGTGAGTCGTCATATCTTACCCGTAAAATTTGTCAATGCGTGATTGATAAATTATTTAAATGCCACATAGTTTATTAACAAGCAATTTTGGACTAAGTTTTTTATTCACCTAGTTTAAACAACCAATCATGCCAATATGCCATAGTGGTTAATGCAAGACCCGAGCCCTCAATTTTATAAAATGCAGGATTCTGGCTTACGAAACATGGGAGAGAAAAATTATGAAGATTTTATTATTACTTCTTATATCTTCACAATCATTAGAGGGTTTATGTGTCCAAAATTGCAACTTGAACAAGAGTTGTT
Organism: Actinidia chinensis; assembly: GCA_009663005.1. NCBI lineage: Eukaryota > Viridiplantae > Streptophyta > Magnoliopsida > Ericales > Actinidiaceae > Actinidia > Actinidia chinensis. The sequence continues at coordinate 1,867 of VIGQ01001006.1, read as the reverse complement.
AGTGCAAGTCACAGTTTGAAGTGCAAGAAACAAGATTACATCCGCACAAGCCATTTTGGTGACCCTTTACTCCGAGTCATGGAAACCAACCGTTACTGGTGCATGGTTTGTGTGCATTGGAATCCTACACATAATGCCCACTCCACCAATATGGCTACAAAAATCTACAATAATTCAAAACTTTGAAATGGTTTATAACTTAAATTGAGGAAGTTAGAGTGGCAAAATTTGGCAGAGCTCATATGTAATAATTTTTTTTTTTTGTTTTAAGTGTGTCAAAATATTTGGTAAATTTTGTTTCTATTTTATAGGGCCAAAAATAATTTTTAAACAATTCAAAAATAACTGATTCTTGCAGTTCTATTTTAAAGTTGTGTTAACTTCTACTTATAAGAACAATTCCTAACATAAGGTCACTTATACGAAACAGCCTCGGAATTAGAAATGAGGATGGAAAACTAAAAAAATTAAAAAATCTAATTAAAAAAATTGTGATATTTGGCATGTCATGTTGTGTATGAAAAGGTGGTTATATAGTGCTTAGAAGAGGGACCCAAATTGATACTTTCATTGCATTTCTGTGGATATGTATATAGCATTTTTTTTTATAATTTCGTATCCGCTTGAGGACTAACTACTTTGGATGATCATTTCATCGTCTACTATGGGACGCTCAATTAAAGTCGGGAGCAAAACTCTGTATGAACTGACCAAACTTAGAATTGGTAATACTTAATAAGTTTCAAGCTTGAGACCTAGAAGACAGACCCTAAGTCTCGGACTTAAATCACCAACCAACCTGAGCTTATTACATTAGTATATTTGGTATGTTATATTTTATGTGTATCGTATAGATGCGTAGCAAGGTGATTTGGAATCATTCACTCCATGAAAGGGCACTCATTTATTATTAATTTATTGGTCCCTGCAGTGACTTATTTTAGGCCCCACAAGAAATATACGAGCAGAAGAACAAGAGAAAAACAAAAATTAGAAAATGTACAATTTAGATAAGACAAAAAAAGCAATCAAGCCCTGTCTTGAACCCAATCCATTTGGGTTTCCCATTAAGCCTTGCATCCACAAGGCTTGTTATCAACCTAATTCTTGCCACCAGTTTTAAGGAGTCCCTAATTTTGTTAGCATCTACAATTATCTTGTGAATTGGTAGAGTGAAGCCATTTAATAATGAATCCTACCGTAAGGGACCGATCAAGGTGAGTATTTTCACCCAATTTAAAGTCCATGAAAAATTTTTAGAAGTGCTTAATGTTTAAGAAAAAATATATTCTTCCAGATTTTTATGTGATAATCTATTGCAGTTGTCTTTCCACATTATAACCTTATAAAGTCCTACTTCACGATTCACAACGTTTACCATTTATGGCACACCCCAGTTGATTGGGGGGGGGGGGGGGGGGGCCAGGCTACTTTCCCGTCCATCGAAACGTTAACAAACACCGAGTTTAGGTGGACGAAATAATCCATTTTTTTCTTTTTCTCCCACTAAATCCTTAATTCAAATCCAGTATAAGCGTTTCTTATTACGAGATTCGATCTCAGCACCTTTCAGTTTCACACTCCAAATCACTTGGAAGTAAACACCGCTAGATCACTGTAGGTGATATTTTATCATACAAGTCAAAACACACACATAATTAACCTAAAAATCTGGTCTTGTTGGGAGCAATTCTCACTTTTGAGGTTGGTGAAAAATCTGGTCTTGTTGGGATGTTATATTGCCTTTCCAATTCCAATCTCCAATCACTATGTTCTCTCTCATCAATGAATCATAGATATGTTGGCGGGTCCCAAATATAGATACTGAGGTTTTCATTGTATGTTCGTTAGATTACCCTGGGGGGAG
>VIGQ01001003.1:0-2500 GCA_009663005.1 Actinidia chinensis | reverse complement strand
TGTAGTTTATCTATTCATTAAGATAAAATTAGCGCAGATGTGTTCGCTTTTCATAAGATAAAATTCTAACTCCGTTCCTGGTATCGGGGAGCCAATGTTAAAGGTGTGTGAAAAGTAATTTCTGGAAAAAAAAAAGAAAAAGCAAAGAGAGTCCTGGCTTATTAGACATTAACAGAACCAATGTCCTTGATAATAGTCTCTATGTGAATCAAGGATCAAAAGAGGTTTAACGGAGGGAAATGAAAGGCAAAGAAAAAAGGACTAAAGTTGAAGCTGATTGGACCATTCAACTTTCTCTTTCTGTGCTAGATCTTTAATCCAAAAACAGTCTAGGAAATAGAGGACTAGAATAAAAAGGAAGCCAAACAACACTCAGCCCTTCATTTCATGCCAATAGTTTCTTATACATTTGTAAAACAAGACCAACAAACAAACAGATTCTTGTTACCATCTTCAGGAATTCAAACTACCCAAGAGAAGTGAAAATGGAAAAAAATGAAGAGCAGAGAGATCGGATCTGTGCCAATCAACAACCATTGCTGATCTGTGCCCAAGTACAAATTTCGAGGAGCACACATCTCTATTACCTAACGTCTCCTCGCTTCAAAATCGGGCAGACATAATTTGGCCACGGGAGAAGAATGTCGGTTAAGAGTAGAAACAAACCCGAGCATGTGTTCTATCAGTCTAGGATATGTGTCATGGCAGCCAAACGAAGGCCGCATTCTTGGGGGTTTTGGGCCCCGTTTTGTTCACCACGACTATGCTGAGGAAGTATGGTAATATCAGAAGAAAGCAGAAGTGGTGACTCACTGCAGGCCTACTTAGCCTACAGTTGCAGGTCGGGAGGCGGCTGGGGCGGAGGGATGGGGGGCATTGTAGGTGTCATTTTCAATGCCATGGGCCTGTGCTGCACGCCTTTTAACGGTTTGATCTAAAAGGTGAACGAGTGAGATAAATATTTCCACCCTTGTGACATCCCTGTTAGCCTGTATGCAATCTAAAAGGTAGGGGACAGTGCACAAAGAAATCAAGGGTACAATGTGAAAGCAAAAAAAGAAGCAAGCCTTTCATTTTTACACAAGAACCAATAATAGAACTAGTGCTCCCCAAAAAACATCAGACACAAGTCGGAGAGGCTTGCCGTATTACTTCATGAGAGAAAGACAGAGAAGAGATGATATACCTGAATTCATTAGTCCTATCCATTGAAGCTTAGCAGGCTACAGTTTGTTGTTGGAACTTCCCACCGACTCGATAATTAATACTTGGCATGTTTGACTCACTTATGGAGAGGAGATGATCAAGTCACCTATAGGCGGTGACGCATACAAAGAACCATGAACAGCATTAAGGGACAGAAGTTGAAAAAAAGGGGGATTGTAATTTATTGAGTTGTGAATTTATCTCAACAGTTAGCGGAAGTGTAGATTACCCAATAATAAGTGTGGCACGTGCTATTAGGCTGTACTTAGCCACAGCCACATCACGATCATAAATTGCTCTTCCGGACAGAAATGGGCAGGTGAGCCAAAAGTCACACAGCTGGATAGTTATGAGTGATGTCTGTTGCCAATGCAAAACAACAGACCGTGCAAGGCTTTTTAGACATTTATAGACCAAAGACGCATGGGACTTTTATATTTGTACCGATGTTAGACTCAGATTATTTGAGCAATGAAAGCTCAAGCTTTCTAATGAAATGATGTGGGATTCTTTCGGGCTGTCCATGCCTAACCACCAACAAAGCCAGATTATTCGAAAATATTATATGCATCATGTCATGCTCTGCCGCACCCGAACCTAAGGAAATTTTACCAATGATGCTCACGCCTTGACTTCCCAACTCAGCAAAACGTTACTTGGATGAGCGGGATATAGCGAGGATATACGTCCCATGGATTAATAATGATGACAACATTCTCCCATGCAAGAGTACTTAATTTGAACATGCAATGATATGTTCTGATCACTGCACCCCTCAGAATCAGATATAATATTATGCAAGTCTCTAAATGAAAGGAAAGGCCAGCCAGATTTATGAATCAGAAGATACAAGTTACCAAATGAGCTATTATTTTTATTTAGATATTAAGAAAGTTGTGGAAAATAATTTGACACTATCTAGATACACAATGAAGGAGGGTTGTAAGTAATCTGCTGTAGAAGACCCGTCCATAATCGCAAGGCCATAGATATTAGATGCCAGACTAAGAAGGCAAGGGTGTGGACACAGGACATAGACATGCCCACGTGAATACGTAATTTTTCTAAAATTAGAACACGGATACATCAGGGATCGTTAAAAAAAAACATATGTAAATATTAAACAAATAATAAATATGTTCAACAAAAAATGGCAAAAAACCGGCTCAAAGTTGGTCAAGTACAACTTACATCAGAATGTTTATGGAAATACTAAATAGAATGAGGGTTTACCAGAAAAGAGAAATGAGCATTGCAGCCAATGGTGGCACATTAAGCAAAGCAATGTAAAGTA
>VIGQ01000989.1:70000-75000 GCA_009663005.1 Actinidia chinensis | reverse complement strand
GAGGAGAGAGGAAGAGAAAATAATGAGAGAAAAAAAAGAGAAACTTGGTTATTTCATTTATTTGAATTTGCGAAAAAAAGACTAAAGAAAAATAATTTCATTTGTTTGGTCCAAAAGAAAGAAAAACGAAAATAAAAATTTTAAAATTTGGTCTTTTTAAAAATTTAAAAGCTTCTAATTTAATGTTAAAATTTTTGTTCAAACTATTTTCCACATTGAAATGTGGGTGAAGCTGTTTTTCACTTTTTTCCTTGAAAAATTTTTCCTTCCTCCAATACTTAAAACAAAACAAGGAAAAATAAAAATATTATATTTTTCCTCTCTTTCCCTTCTTTATGAGAAAATGCTAGGTTTACAAATGTTCTACACAACTTTTTACAACATTCTAAAACGACGTCGTTTTGGAATGAGAAATAAAATCCCCCAAACCCACGTATTTCATATCTTCCCCGTTTATACCACTCCACCGAACCGTTTCTCCCTTTTCCTTGTTCCCGGTTCTCCCGCCCCCATAACAATAAACCCTTCTTCGCGGAGGCCACCACTATCGCCGTCGCCCCTGCCTTAGAGCTGGGTGGATCGTGTTCAGTGGATTCTCCAAGCCCTAGGTCAGTTCCTGCGGTGGCTCCGACTGGACTGAAGCGCGAGCGTTGCTGTTTTTTGATTCCCTAATCCGTATATATACGCATTTCTCTCTCTCTCTATGTCTCTCTCTTCGAACATTTAGCTTGCTTCGGGGGGCTCGGGCTCGCTAATATAATGGCTCTTGTTAATTTTTTTTTTTGAATTTTGAAATTGATTTGAGCAGTTGGGTGTTCTGGGTGGTTCTTCTTTTAGATCTGAGCATATTTTGGTGAGTTGATTTGGAAGATTTTTTGGATTAGGGCTTTTTTGGTGATTAATGGTATGCCTTCGGAGAAAGATTAGTTTCTTCTGATGCTTGTCCTTGGGAGATTGTTAAGTCATTTTAATTCAAGCAAATAATGATGTAGAAAACTATGTTAAAGTGCATATCATTCTCGCAAAGATGTAAATATGCATTGTTGCTGATACCTGAAAAAAGGTTATACTGCCATTAGAAATTAGGAATTTTATTTCCCATCCACTTTGTTACTATGCTCCCTTCCTCTGACTCAATCCGATATTTCACTTGGCTTGAGTCCATGCTGATTTATGGTTTTCTACAGTTAATTTTGAAGTAACGTTATAGGTCATGAGTAACTTAAGAAAGACCAGCTTGAATTTGTAGTTTAATTTCTTAATGAATGTTATCTTGTTTGTTTGAAGTTCTCAATTAAATTATATTGAAGTATACTAATCCTTGTCTGCTTGCTAGTTGTTTATGTGGTTTCGTGTAAATTTGTTTGAGGATGTGTTTCTTTTTGTCTGCTGCTATTTAGTTTTATGTTGTTTACTTGTAATTGTCTTGTATTGAGCCTTATTTATAAATTTGTGTTAACTATTGTGTTCAATGTTGTTGTATCTCATTTAATTTTTCTTTGTTTTGCACCTGTAGATGAGTCGCTAGAGTCTATTACTTCTGCAATACCTCCAAACAATGAGTGTGGAGAAGAAGAAGAGGGATTGGTGAAGCAGTGAATGACGAGCTAAGACCACCGGTATGGAGTGAGGATATAAATGGTAATCAAGAAGGGAACGATGGACCAAATATTGTGGGTAGTCAAAGATTTGGAGAGGATCACAACCCAGTCAAGTTTGAGAAGGAGAATAATCAAGTTTTAAGAAGATGATGAAAAAGACAGAAAATGGTGAAGAGTAGTAGCAGTTCAAGTTGCAAGCAATTCTTGGTGCGTTGTTTTGTGTTGTTTGTACCAACCTGTTTGGACATCCTATTGTATTCTTAGTTTGTACCATGCTATTGTGGTTGTTGCTCATTTTTCTGGTGCTATAATGAAAACTATTGCACTGTATGTATCCAAGAGTTATTAGTAGTTTTGGGACCTTTGTTTGATAAAAGGAATTTGACAGAGTTTTTCCTATTGTCTTCGCCCGACATCTCACGTGCAATCAATAAAACAACAAAACAATTGAAAACCAAACCAGAAACAAAATCCAACCATTGAAACCATAAGATTCAGGAATCCAACATTGAAACATAAGAATCTCTCGCCTATTAATCTGCTTAAGCTGGCCAGTGCTGCAACGAAAAAAACGAATCCATCAGAGTCAAATTTGTACAAGTATGCCTTAAAACACACACAAATATTAATTCGCAAATCGATGTTTTACAATACTAGCCAATCACTTCACAAGGTTTAGTACACAAGACTACATGCTTCATAGAAGGAAATGCTTTTCTCAAATATTGGGGCCTTAAATTCTGCCGCAGTGGGATTCTCATCATCTTGGTCGTTACTGTGACTGTCAAAAAATGAATGCGCCTCTTTTCCCCAGTTCTGAACTACTAGAGGTTTGGGCACTGTAGAAATTAGGTTTCAAAAAACCAATTCGCTTGGAATCTAGGAGTCCTCTGTTGGAATTGCCTGGGGAAGCTGAGAAACAGATGATTCGAAGTTACAGATCACATGAAATAAGTCGGTAACAACCCATGTTTGCTGGCTGATACGATCTCCTGTGTTTAGGCTTGTCGGAAAACTGCAATAGATCACAAAAACCACAAGAAAAAGCTAAATCAACCAAGGACATAGGTCCATAGAGAAAACATTTAAACAAGCCAAAAACGGTCAAAATCCAAAACCATAGTGTGGGTATCACTATATTTTCAAATTTTAGTTTTGAATCCAGAACCCGAATAAATGGTGAGATTAGTGCATGCTGATGCAAAACTATATTGTCGAATTCATTTGTCAGCTGTGAGGAAAGGTTTCGTTTCACAATGCCTTCTGCAATTGCATTATAATGAGTCGAGTTTCGTTCCCTTTGAATAAGCCTGGGTGTGCTGCTTCTCTATCGAGTTCTCTTTTCCATTGGCTTCAGCTGCAGTTTTTTCTTAGTAAAATGTACACACTACACAACACATACAGTATAGAACGCCAATTTCGTGTGATGCTAAGTGAAATTTTAATAAAACAGCAATGAATCAACAAAATATAAAGCCCTTTTAGTCAAAAATAAAACGATAATCAAAGGCTCTTATCTTTTTGAACGAACTCATAAACTAGTGAAATTAGCAAAGTCACATGTCTAAAGCATGAAAAGATTACCATGCTAAGCATGAAGATAAACAACTATATTCAATACATAATTTTCATTTTTAACCAAAAACCAACCACTGTAAAACCCCCAATCTTCTATAGCATCCATTCGCCAAAAAAGATTTAGCATTCGTAAAGAATCAATTATATTACGTGTAGACGTTGAAATAAAACAAAAGAATTGCACCTTTACATGTCATGCATTCTCCAAAATAGTCCATTTTCACGAAATGTGCCTATTACATAATTTTAACGAAAAAAGAATGCACCATAATTCTTTTAAAAACTATCATAGTTCTATGCATAGCACTGGTTTTGCTAATATTGGTGAGCCATACGGAAGGGAGTATAGTAACAAAGTGGATGTTAAATAATTTTTAATTTCGAATGCACTAACTTTTTGTTTCAGCGCATCAACAACACTGGCATCTTACATCTTTTGCTGGAGAATGATATGAACTTTAAACACATTTTTCTAACATCTTATGTTGCTTGAATTAAAATTACTTAACATCTCACAGGACATAGCATCAGATAACGAATCTTTCTCTGAAAAAAAGGCATACCATGAATCACCAAAAAAGCCCCATCCATTGTAAAAACATGCCTAAACTAGTAGTGGTGTGCATGTGAGAGAGAATTCTTGTTGCTAATTGGGAGTTTAGATCTTAGAGAAGACAAAGCAGTAAACCCATTGCACAAATTCAAACCAACGAGAGTACTTTTGGAGATAAACAACTATTGATATTAAAAGAAAAAAAACCAAATATATGATACAAAATTGTCCACAGATGTGCATAGATCTAAAAGAAACCAACCCATAAACCCAACTGCTCATCTTCAATTCAAATTCAAAAAAATAACAAGGCAATGTAATTAAGCCGAGCACTAGCCACCCCGACAAGGGTAAATGTTTCGAATAGAGAGACACAGAGAGAGATAGAAAATACGTATATATACGGATTTGGGAATCCAAAAAAACGACGATGCTTCGCGCTTCCAATCCATCGAGCAACTGCAAAGGAACTGACCTAGCTTGGAGAATTCACCGAACCGAGCCACCGAGGTCCCAACGTCAGGGCGACGACGATAGTGGTGGCCTCCGGCGAAGAAAGTTTTGATTGTTGTGGGGGAGGGAAGAATGAGAAACGGAGAAGGGGAAGGCGAAGATATAAATGGCGAAGGATATGAAGAATCGGGGTGTTTGGGGATTTTTATTCTCATTCCAAACGACGTCCTGTTTTGGAATTGTACAACAATGTTGTAGAAAAATATTGTAAACGTAGCATTTCTCTTCTTTTCTCTAGTTCCAAACACAACCATAATAAACAAATAAATAACCCAAAGAGTGTTTTACTATCTATATCAACTCTAATAGCATCTTTAAAATGTCATTCATTACTTTATTTTGAAGGAAAAACATACTATCCTTTAAAATTGTTCATTAGCTAAGAGGATGATCTTAATTCTTTAAATATGAACGAAACTCAAAATGAGATACGCAATGAAATCCCAAGTCAAAACATCGCAATCAAATGCACAATAAATGTAATTATATTCAACCATCAAATAACTATAATAATTGAGATAAAATAATTCAATGTTTAAAAATGAAAAACACTTTATTCTTTCTGTCAATCTTAAAGGAAATAATTCACTCACCTAGTACTCTTGGCCTCGTTTATTTACCGCCGCCTAAACAAGGAGTCCCTAGATTAATAGTTTTTGGACTACTTGGCTCCGCATTAATATGTTCCGAACTATTAGTCCCCGAACTACTTGGACTAATGAGGACAAAAAGTAATTTTATATCTAGCTTAGTTC
>VIGQ01000989.1:40000-55000 GCA_009663005.1 Actinidia chinensis | reverse complement strand
AGAGGCGGATAATTTAACCCCCGGTATATTTTTCCCCCAGCAGGTGGATAGAGGCGGATAATTTTTGGTGGCCTAGACCCTAACTAAAAGTTATCCGGGGGATAAGGAGGGTGAGGGTAAGAAAAAAAAATATCAAAGAGAAAACAAAAATGTATATTTTTATTATAGATAATATTATATATATATAAGAAATAAATATATTTTGTAATATCTAAATAGTTTATATTTTGTTTCTCTTCTATATTTTCTTTCTTATCACCCCCCTTATCCACCACATTCTAAAAAGTATCCAAACAAAAGTTAAAAGTTATCCCCCTTCAAAAGTTATCCTCGCTAAAAATTTATCTCCCCTTTAAAAAAATTATCCCCTCCCATATCCGCCAGCCAAACGGGCCCGTAGGGGTTGGAGATGTGGATGCCAGAGTGGGCACCAGAGAGCTGATGACAAAAAGAAATCAAACAGAGAGTGGTGGTGAAGATGCGGATTGCACGGGCGCGCTGGATACAGGTGCCGATTTGACTGTCCACCAACCTTGTCGTGTTTAATTACATACACACCCTAAATTATCCATAAATACTATTTTGCCCCACCAATTTAAGAAACGTTACACTTGAACCCCTTAGAAAGAAAAAAACACAAGCTACTCCCATCTATAGTAGAGTTGCAAATTGGGCCGATTTGGATTTGGGCCAACCAAAGCCTAGTTTGGTTTTTGGGCGAGCGGGATCCGAGATGATCTCAGCTCGCGTCGGTAGCAGGCTGGGGACTGCTGAACCCACTCCAGGGATGGGATGTGCCCAAATCAACCATTATGGTGTGTAGTGATTATAAAATTTAATATTTTCAGATTAGAATGATTGTTTGGTCTAGTAGTATGATTCTCACCTTCGGGGCGAGTCAATTCTCACAACACCGGAAAAAATACTTATTTTTTCGGATCTGGTTGGGGTGGTCAGTTCAAGCCTAGATGAGAAATGGATGGTACGGGCTCGTGGGCCAAGACGGGCTAGGCTTAGGGCTCAAATGGACGGGATTGGGAAGGGGTGGATTTTTAGCGGGGTTGTCCAGACCGTGTTCCGGTTGGAAGTCGGCTAGGGCGCGACACAAGCTAGACGGGTCCGGATTGCCCCAGGCACATGCCTATTAATACCGGACACCAACTCGGCCCAATTATACCTCATCTAGTAGTTAGTAGAGGAGGTTCAATTTAAAGTTTGATGGGAAAACACGTAAAATGATATTAATTAATAGTTGCGGGGGTTGTACAGAGTCACTGATTTGAGGTTTGAAGGAACCATATTGGTGTTCATGGTGTTAAAACAGTAGTACAAAAAAAAAAAAATCTCATGTAAATAAATTAAGTATTCACTATAAGGTAGGGAATTTCGCTTATCTAGTTTAGAGGATGTCGACGTTTAAAATGAAATCTAAAATCTTAAAACGTTTCCAACTTTAAAAAATTATCATTATTTAAGAATTTAAAAATTACTAAAGGTGATACAGTAAAATTATCACCCCAATTCAAACAAAAAATACTAGCAAAAATGGAAATCTTAGTTTTAATTATTAACTTTAAAACAAATAACATATTTTTTATCCATATAACGGAAGAATGGGTATAATTAAAGAGGACCAAAGTAGTAGTCATATTTTGTGATGTGTAAATTGTAAATGTGGCCGCAACTACATTTTTAAAACGGGCCCGGCTGGGTCCTTTGGCCGACAAGAGGAATAAAAGATTGGGATTCAGCTACTGTACCACCTCTGACACATTCTGTCCCACACTGGACGTAAGCCAAATGTCAACCAATAACACACCCCTCCATATTATCTGTGAAACACATTTTCTAAGGGGAGATTCCCCAATAGCAGGGGTGTATTTCGGTCAGCCGGCTCCGCCTTTAATGAACCGGGTACCGGCCAGCCCACCCCAATTTTATGGGCACTCACAATATATCAAGCCGGGTTGGGTCAGTCGAAATTTGGAAATTCTTCAGGCAAGGCTTAGCCCAAGCCGCTTTGGGCTCGATCTTTTTTTGGTGGCATGTGGACACCTTTTTTAAAACAATAATGAACTTTTTTTTTTTTTTGGCGGGAGAGTTTAGGCTGAGTGCCTAGTTGGGCGTTTTTGGGCCGAAACTTGTGGATTAAAATCGATAGGTCCAAGTCTAGGCACATAATATTCGGCCTGAGGCGAATTGGTTCGGGTATCATTCCGGCCATGGACTTTTTTTCACCCCTATTCACAAGAGAGCTCTCTTCTTCATCTTATATTTCGTTCTATAATTGAAAAACACTTCTACTGTAACCGCATGGTTGATAGTTTTATTTTCCCGTATAGTAAATTGCCACTAGTTCTCCCCGTGTTTTAGGCATATTGTTATACAAGACTCCATATAACTAGGCCAATTAAAGATAGGTTCAGCTAATTTATTTAAAGGGAAAACTCCTTTAAGGATAAAAGGATAACCGTTGAGATAGGAAGCCTTTTAGTAGTATACTTTCTGGCCCTCTTCTCTCCTCTATAAGATAGGCTAACCACCCTTTGAACGTATTATTTTTTCCATCAATATTAGAATATTGGTTATCCTTTAGAGTTAGAGCCAGATAAAGAAGGGAGGCCAAGAATTAAAGCAATCAATTAATGGTCGTCAATTGATCAGATAGCTTAAAAGTATGATCTACTCCTTATGATGTAGCATAATTATTTTTGAGATGTATTGAATTCAGATTCTATTCGTTTAATTCCGCATAATAGTCGAACGATTAATTTTTATGACTTACATTGGGTATCAGAGCCATGGTTTTATTGATCAATACATCTTAAATTAAAATTATGTTTTTCGTAAGAATTATTTTTTATAACTTACATGGATGAACAACGATGCTAGTTTTTGTTTTTTTTTTTTTTTCTTTTTTTTATTAGGATATCACATCTATTTATATGTATACTGTTGGGTGAATGACTTGATATGTATGTAATGTATGTTTCCTTCCATGGAAGTTATATATATATTGCATTCTAGTTAAATCTAATTTCTGTTCAATGAAACAATTACTAACTGACTGATTCTATAACTATTCTTCATAGTCATGAATCTCATTGCATAAATCGTAACACATAGTACATATTGCATGCATGCCGAGACCCAACAAATTATTATGGTGATAAAAAAAAAAAAAAAAATACTCCTAAGAGATAATCTACCTAGAACGGTGGTGAATAGTTGTAGAACTTTAAAAATTAATTGGGCTATCAGAAAATATTGTTTGTGTAGTTTGAACACAACTATGTCGATTTCTGAAAATACAGCTTGCAACCCAGTTTTTTCTGTAAATTATAAGTTTTTTAATTCAGATTATGTAAATTATCGTTTTTACCCCAGAAAAAAAAAAAAAATTTTGTCTGTACATTAATCAAAGTTTTACCCAGAATTTATAAATTACAGGTTTTTTGCTGATATCTTGGAAATTCCAGTGTAACCCAAATTTTAAAAATTATAGTTTTACGACCAGCTTTTAAAAATTACAGTTTTTTATCCGAGATCTAAAAATACATTTTAAATCCAGATTCTAATTACAGTTTTACCTAGATTCTAAAAATTACAGTTTTAAGTCCAGATTCTGGAAAATTATAGTTTTAACCCAGATTTTGAAATTACGTTTTAAATTACCGTTTTAACCCAGATTCTGAAAATTCATAATTTTATCCTATATTCTAGAAAATTACGTTTTTATCCGCAGATTTAAAATAATAATAATAATAATTATAATTTTATGTTAATTGAATTTGAATGGAAAAGAGAATATTATTGGTTAGTTCAATATTCATGGGAATTACTAGCTTAGTAGTTGCCAAGTACCTAAGTTAGTAAGTTTATGAATAACGAACTACATAAGAGAATTGTAAAAGGGCAATATTAAAGACAATAATATCTAAATGTCAGTCATAATTAGGAGCAATTAGACCTAGCCCCAAAGAGAGTCACATTTAAATAATTAACGGGGAGGCGATAGTAGCATAAATAGATAATCAACTCAGGAAGGACAAAATTCACAACTGTGTTCAGGAAGAATAATTTGTCCGACTTTCGAATTAGGATTGGATACCCACAGGTAACATGATAATTTGATAAGTTGTAAAATTATTTTAGGCCTAAATGAGTGATTATGTTTATCACCCTATTAATGAAGAATATGGATAATAATTTGTTCGACTTATCGGGAGTTAGGATTGGATACCCAAATGTTAACATCAAATATTTGATAAGTTGTCCAATTCATTTAGGCCTACATTGGTGATTATGTGTACACCCTATTAATGAGTGAATACTGGATATGCTTAGATTTTGCACCAAAGGAGAATCTATGTGATATCAATAAGTCATCATTGTAATGTTTTATTTCTCAAAGTTTTAACTGAGCATTGTCTATTTTTATTATTTTTTTTCCAGTAATTGTTTCATTATCTAGATTAGATCTGTCTGGATCTTCAGTTTTTTTAGTTTGTGAAAAACTCCAGTTTGCAATTTTAACTTCAATAAAATGTGTTTGTTTTTTGGTAATTAATGTGGGGTTTATATAAAATTGCCTTAAATCATGGTTTTTGCACAATCTATTGGGAACTCTGCATTCTGAATGTTGGATCAAACGAGTAACATTAATAAAAATTCATCAACCTTGTGGCAATACAGGCTGGGACTATTTCCCGGATAGAATTGAAAGAGTAGTAAAGAATGAGATTTATGGAAAACCTAACTTACTGATTTTAAAATATGTGTAGCTTACATTAAAAGGAAAGCAAACTAACAAACAAAAGAGCCACAAGAAGTATGAGCTTCTTGAAATATTCACACGATTTTGCGAATCCCAACTCCATGTATTAAGTGGACAAAAATATTTTTCACCTTTATAGTGACTTCTCACGGTATGGATATTTGTATCCTTCAATTCATGAAAAGTCTCAAGGTCCCCCCCCCCCGTTGATCATTCTTGAGTGTACATTACGGGTTCCGCGCCCTCCTCTCTCCCCGTCCCATACGTGCCGGAAAATCAGCCAGAGTGTGACTTTTATGGTAAATATGATGCTCAGTGCCCAACTCCTAGCCCATTTGCCAAACTTTAGAAAAAGCAAGTCATTCGTGCTCAATACCTAATGCCTGGTATGCCACACAGAATGGAGTTTGCTGAAAGGCGTATCGTACACTTTGGATATGGTTAAGAGTATGATGAGTTCTCCGAATGTACCCCAATTTTTTGTGGAGTGAAGCACTTAAAACCGGGGGCAAGTAATCTTAACAGGGTGTCCTAGTAAGCGTCCCATACCCTCTTTTGGTTGTGGACTGGTAGGAAACCCTAGTTTGGACATTTACATGTTTGGGGTTGTCCAGCGGATGCTAAGAATCTATAATCCAAAAGAAAGAAATTAGCTTCTAGAACAATTTCTGGGTATTTCATTGGTTATCCAGAAAAGTCTAAAGGGGTACAGATTTTATTGTCCTAACCATAGTACGAGAAATAGTTATAAACCGGAAATGCCATATTCTTAGAGGATGGCGAAATTAGTGGAGTGGAGAAAATTCAAGAACAGTGATTTCGATGAAGTAAGAGTTGCACCCAACAATTCTTCCTCGTCGAGAGAAGTTTTCCACTCCTCAGAATAACCACGTCTGAGGAGAACTAACAATCTGAAATAAATGATTTCATCCACTCATGAGGAGATCTCCATTGAAAATTACTTATAACCACCAAACCGGCAGTTCTAAGAAATCTCAGAGGGAAAGAAGGATCTGCCATCCGCAAATGATTATGTGGTGTATCTACAAAAATCTGATTTTGATATTGGGATTCAGGAAGATCCGGTTTATTTTCACATGCCATTAGTATTGATGATTCTACTAAATGGGTTGATGCTCATGAATGATAGTTGAAAATCTAGGTACCATAATGATGTCTGGGATCCTCGTCAAATTGCCCTTCTATTGCAGAAAATCGATGTCAATGGGTCTTTAAGACCAAGCTTGATCAAAAGGCAATATCGAACGTTTTAAGGCTAGACTTGTGGCTACAGGGTTTTCACTCAGAAAGAAGGCATTGACTACAAAGAGACCTTTTCTTCCTATCTAAAAAAGACTCACTTGAATCATTTTGGCCCTGGAGCTCTTATGACTTAGAGCTACATCAAGATGGATTAAAAACTGCTTTTTCTAAATGGTAAGTTTGATAAGAATTTACATGGTAACAACCTGAAGGATTCACAAGAAAGGCAAAAGATCATTGAGCTTGCAAATTAAGAAATCAATTTATGGCCTTAAACCATGCTTCCAGGCAATGGTACTAAAGATTTAATGATACCATTACCCGCTTCTGATTTAAGGGGGGGGAAACGCTGTTGATCAGTGTAATATGATCTGAAGATCAGTGGAGTAAGGTTTATTATTTTAGCTGCTATATGTTGAGATTTTTGGGTTAGCTTGCATAATCTTGGTTTGTTACACGAACCAGGAATTCTCGCCCAAAACTTTAAGATGGTCGATTTAGGTGAGTGCATCGTATGTTATTGGCATCAGAGATCCATAGAGATCGATGCTCAAGGATGTGCTAGGATTGTCTCAGAGGGTTATATCGATCGAGTTTTGGAGAGAATTTAATATGCAAAGTTTGCTCAGCATGTGAGGCCCTATGTGAGGGTGACAAGTTATGAAAAAACAGTGCACAAGGAATGATTGGAAAGGATCATATGAGGGCATCTTTCCGTATGCCTCACTTTAGGGATTTTTGATGATGCACAAACTTGTAACTATACCTGACATTAGCTTTGCAGTTGGGATGCTTGGTAGATATCAATTACTCCCAGGAATGGAACACTGGAAATCTAAGGGTTATGAGATACCTTACAGGAACCAAAGACTACTTCTCATTATAGATATCGATCGTTTGGAAGTGATCGGATACTCGGAATTCGGATTTCGCTGGTTGTTTAGATAGCAGAAAATCAACATCATTGATTTGTTTTTTCGTAGCTAGTGGAGCAATTTCGTGGAAGATGTAATTAATCTATTATTGGCTGCATCCAACGATGGGGCCGAGTTTGTGCATCTTTGAGGCGCACAGGTCATGCTTTATGGTTCGAAATTGTATCGCAGGACTTGTGGTGGGTCGGGACTCCGATTGCCAAGCCGATGACGATATATTGTGACAACTCGCATCAGTTTTCTTCTCTAAGAATGGCACGTTATCTCTAAGTGGTTCCCAAGCATATGGAAGTTTAGTACTTGTTGTTAGAGAAAGAGTCCAAAACAACAAGTGTCAATTGAGAACCTGAGCCCACTCTTATATAGCTGAACCGCTGCGAAGGGATTGCCACCAAGACTTATAAATAACATGTTGTTAGGATGGGTCTTTTTTGAGCAACCATGATGAGTATTGAGTGGTTATTGTACTCAAAAAGGGCCTACATTGCGGCATTATTAGAGTGTTTTCTGTTTTTTCTGTTTCCATTTATGTGGTGCACATATTATGTTGGATTTTATTAGACAGGCAATTGCTTGACCAGACAAAATTATTGGGCTTCTTTAGGGAATGTACCTAAAGTATATTGTCCTTTTCCTATTATGGCACTGGGTTAATAAGGTTATCAATGGTGTAAAAAAGTGGCATAAAGGAATATTGCATGAGCCATACAACCGCTATGACTCAATTGGGTAATCTGGAAGTAACATAGTTTTTTAATAGTTGACCTATTGACTGATTTTATAAAATTCGTGATGCACGTGTTACAGTTTTAAATTATGGAGTCTCATGAGTCATGTTAAAAAAAAATTGCATATTTTTTTTGTAAAAGAAATACACTTTGTGGCAACACAATCACTAATGGGCCAAGTGGGAGATGTTATTTCCCGGTATAGTAGTTGGCCACTAGTCTTGCACGTTTTTAGGCTATTGTTTATCTAAGACTCATATAACTACGGCCCATTAAAGATAAGGTTTTCAGCTAATTTATTTTAAATGGAAACTCTTTATGATAACAAGGATAACCGTTTGATGGATAGGATCCTTTTTAGAGTATACTTCTAGGCCCGTCTTTCTCCTCTATAATAGATCGATAACCACCCCTTTGAACGTATGATGTTTTTTCCATCAAGATTAGAATATGGTTATCCTTTAGAGTTAGACAGAGAGAGAAGGTGAAGCAAGAATTCAGCAATCAATAAAGGGTTTCATTCAATTGGATCAGATGCTAATAAAGGTATAGATCTACTCCATTATTATTGTAGAATAATGGATTTTTTGAGATGTATTGAATTCAAGATCTATTCGGTTGTAATTTCCGCATAATGTCCGAACCGAATTATTTTAATGACTACAGATAGTTGATACAATGAGTATAATTTGGGATTTCCCATCTCATAGGTTTTCAAATTCAAATTTCTATATGGGTTGAACTATTTGAGTCATGCATTAGTACAAGGTGGATAGACACCCTTTTAGCTAAGAACCTACATAATATTTGAAGTGTTGGGTTTCAATTTTTCAACACTACATGAATTTGTAATTTATTGCCCTTATGAATTTGATCTGATCGTCATATAATATCTAAGAAGATAGAATTTTGTAGTAGTCTTCAAAACACTTGGCTTTATAGACTCTTTCTTAAAAGTTTGTGGAATCCATCTCCCTTTACTATATGCACACTTGTACAAGAGGATGATTAAAAAATTATTTGAGAATCGAAGTTGGTCCCAAACCCCTTTGTGTTTGACAATAAAATACTATTGCAAAATTATTTTACACATTGTAATTCCATCTCGATTTTAAGTTCGATTGATTTACTCATTTATCTTATAAAACTTTCGCATTAGTAGTATTCCAAAATCAAAAAATTTGTCTAATTTAATTTCTTAAAAAAAAGTACGTATACGATGAATCCAATACTTAAGATGGTTTGACGAATTGATTTTTTTCCATAGATCAACTACACATTTGACCAATTGATGAATGAATCGTTTAAATCCACTATGTTGTTCAAGAAAAGAAATTAGTTATGCTTGTAATTCGTCTTTAACTTTTTTTTAATGTTAAAAGTCTTCACTTGGAGATCATGAGAGAAGATCTTTAAAAGACTATAGTTGGACCTTTTCACATTCAATTCAATGATTATGATATTAATGATTAGTCTTTCTAAAAGCATAAGATATTTCAAAAGAATGATCTTATGGATTATCGTGACATTATATTTTCGTTTTTATGATTTTAACTTTTTTTTTTCAATTACATTTCTTTTTTGTTTTTAAAAAAAATCTTGCCAAGTGCATGATGGTCCCGCCATTGCACAGGATCTAGGAAGGGTTAGTTGTACAAAATGTTACTTTTATAAGTAGAGAGGTTATTTTCACAACTCGAACTCATGACTTACAGGTCACAATAGAGCAACTTCTTTTTTTTATTTTTTATTTTTTTATTAGATGAAGATTATAACAAATACTAGAAAAAATATGTAATTAGAGAAAGGAAAAGTAAAGAATTACTATCTAGCTAGAGATAGAATGAAATTACCGGATTAGGATAGTAAAATTATTATCGATGGGGAATTTAATACTTCTCCATAAGATTCCTTAAAAAACCCACTATCCATTATTTTGCCAGGGATGATTAGTAAGTTATAGGTAGACATTTAAAACTTCTTCAGGCTAGAATTTTAAACTTCCTCTTTGAAATTAATGAGTACAATCGTGTAACCCCACTTGACCTAAATTCAGTTACCCCACAACTCTCACACATTAATTGAACTACCTAATTAAATCCACCAACTAAATTACATAATTAATGGGGCACTTTTTCTTTTTTTCTTTTCGAAGCCAATTCTCACCCAATTCAATTGGATTTAAATAGATTATCTAAAAACCTTGAAATTAATGACCAGACAATTTCCAACAATGTTGAAAGAACCAGAAGGATTTAATACATTGGAGGCACTTGCTAATAGTAAGAGGTTCAAAGCATAAATGTGCAAGAAGAAACAATTGTGAATAATCTCTTCCTATCCGAGGGGAGGGGGGAACAGACAAAAAGCTAGTCTCTACTTGTGCTCTTATGTACGTACTAGATTGAACAGTTACGCCACTTATCCTCACCAACAATAGGCAAACTTCTTCATTCTTCAGCCCTTGCCAAAGGATGAATCAAGCACAGGGACAGGGGTACACTGTTGATTGCGGGCCCTTTCCTTACCGTACACGTGGCACACGTGAATATGAGTTGGATCCAATAATTCATAGGCCCCATTATAGAATTTCTCGCCACAAAGGCAACAAAACTTAATGGCCATGTTTGATAATTGTGATAGAATTGGTAGGATTAGTAATGAGGTGAGATTAGGATTGAGATTGATAATGAGATGGGATAATAATTGAGGGCAATGTCCGACGGGGATGTTTGGTTTGCCACGGGATTAGACAGGGGATTAGTAAATATCAAGGGTAATGTGGTCAATAGTGTCCAAAAAATTATGGAATTTTTTTATGAAATTTCATACTTACCCTTTATTTATATAAATATACAAATATTAAGGGTAAAAATTGCATTTTGAGGCCTAGAGTAGGGGGGATTGCTAATCTCACCCCCCCATGGGATTAAGCAACACCCCCAAATGGGGGGATTCATAGTCCGGCGACTATTAGTCCGGCCATCCGGCCGAAAACCAAACAAGGATTAGGGGCCCCACCGGACTAACAGTTAAATCCCCCCTCCATGGGGGGCCCGGTTACAGACATGGCCATGAGTAATTAAATTCGATGCTTGAGTTTGAATTTTACTAGTGCGAGTAATATGTTATCAAAGAAAAAAAAGTTGAATTTTTCTCACCCCATTTTTTTTTTTTTTTTATGACTCAGAACAGCCACACACCTTTGGCGCAATACCAGAGGATAATAGCCCAAAATGGGGCGGGGGGTCCCTAAAAGCATCACATCCACAGGTAATGCAGAGTTTGACACCGCTGAAAGGGTTCGAACCCGGACACCAGTAGCATCAAAACTCTGCTATTTACCTGTGGGTGGGATGCTTATGGGGGACCCACTCATCCCAGTTTGGGCTACTATTCTCTGGTGTGCGTCAGGGTGTGTGGTTCTGAGTCATAAAAAAAAATTAAAATTATTTACTAAAAGTTTATTTTTGGAGACACAACTTTAATGCAACATAAACAATTTGATAAAGGCCGAAATATCTTTTTTAAAAAATATCTTTTTAAAAATAAATAAAAACGGGAATAACAACGTATTTGTGGCACTATTAAACTTGCTCTTTTATGTTTTTGACCGAGATGTGATATTTCTAAACTTCATGTCACATCACAAATAGATTAATACGAAAACGATAAAAGACGATCCATTGATGCCGAATATCTCAAGTACAATTTTGGCAAGGGAGTGTCATAAGCATGCCAATCAAAAGCAACATTAAGAATATCCAAATTTGCTTTTAAGACAAACTTTTTGACGAATTTAGTGATTTTGAATTGTGTGATTATGAGATCGATATAGGAACACCCACGTTATATGATGATGAGCCCATAAGATGCGTCTAACAATGTGTATGAGACAAGATTATCCTAGAATTGCTCCTTTTAGCTGTGCTTTTATCTACTTCAAAGGATTATAGTTGTGAAGCTTAGTTTGCTCCATTGACCCATAGCTTCAAAAAAGAAAAAAGAAAGGATCATCTAGTTGATTTTTAGTCAAGGCCTTGTAGAGAGATTAAGAAGATAACCAAAAGCAACCCATAATGAACCCATGCCCATGGACATTATTGTAGGGACATGACATACGAATAAGGTATTCAATCATTAGAGGGCACGAGAATATGAAAGCAGAGAGTCTTGACCCATTATACAAGGATGTTCACCTCGGTTGAAGGACTTACATCGCAGAAAACAACATTGCACAGTAGTCCGACTCGGTATGAGGACAGGATGCACACTACCCGAGCTCAGGAATAAACTCTTGATTACCGACAGTCGCGCCAACAGCTACACCACAGCTCGGTTGACACACAGGGATTGGCGGGAATCTCGACGATGAACGGGAATGGGATGCTTGTAGAACGGGCACGAGGTTTCAGCCCAAATCCGGGGCGAGGAAATCCATGATAGCAGGAGGATAACCAAATCCTCTGCAAGGATGATGAGTGAGCTGAACTACCCGGTAGTCAAGGGATCCAGTTGGCGCGTTAGAACACGCGCCAAGCTAAACTATATAAGCGGAAGCCACTGTAGAGGGTAGGGTCTTCGGCTGATTCTTCTTCTTCTCTCTTCTTCTTGGGGAACACGAGAGAGCTCTTTCTTCTCTGGTTCGGTGAGAAACTCATCGTGATTGGAGTTGAGCGTCAGGTCATCTAACTTGACCGTCGAAGAGCCGTTTTTCGGAAATAGCCCGGCGCCGGACGTACTGTTGTAGGGCAGATATTAGAAGGAACAGTCAAGCTAGAGCATTCCGAGGAGAAGCTAAAGGGTAGGAGGATCTTGCTAGGTCTACTTCCGCCATTTCCGCATTACACAAACGCACCCCACAATTGAGCGCCGTCTGGGAAATCGGCTGTTGATACTGAACTAGGACGTCACCCCATGACTTCTGAGGAGACAAAATGTTCCGACAGTAGTCGAACCCGGGGGGACCCCCACATGTCCCCAGAACGCCTGGGGTAGAGGGGGTAAACTACTGGCTGATGCGTAGAGGGCGGCGAGGCCCTAGAAGTAAAAGCCGGAGTCTGTTAACCATAGGTGCAGAGACGACCGGGATGTCACGATAGGACGACTCCAAGCAAGCTGACGCAAATGCTCAGATTTGGTTGATAACCGGTTATGGGGCCGCGTCCAGGTAGACAGTATACAGTCCTCCAGGATAAAATCAAGAGGAGAAGGAGGCCCAGCCAATGAGGATGCAGAGGGAGAGGCGACCCGTTATGCGATCCGAGCCGGAGAAGTCATGGTGATAACAGAACGGAGGCGTCGAGCAAGCGGAAGTCTCCCCCGCATCGGTCGCGATGGAGTGAAGACCTACGGGACGCGAGACTCTCAATGCCAAAGAGGAAGTCAAATGGTGGACTTAATACAAAAGCTCAATAGCCGAACGGAGGCCAGTGCAGTAATGAGTGCCATGCCAGTGGGATCTGCGGCAACCCAGTGGATTAGTACGAAAGGGAATAATTATGGGGTTCCAAACTCCATTTTCTGGGAGATAGAGGGAGGATCCCCGGAGAAATTCGTACAGCCAGGGTCACCTTGTATGATGGGAAGTCAGATCCCGGTCCCATGTGAGCCATTGAGGCAGCTGAAGGCTCTGTGGAATCATATGGATGCTCTCATGTGCAGAGTATTCCCGTCAGTCTAGGAGACATGGGGTTGAAATGGTCGACCGATTACCGCCAGGTTCAATAGAAAACTTTTATTAGCATCACCAAGTCGTTTTGTAGCTCGTTTGTCTAAATACTAAGGCGCGAAGGTAGTTAGCTCGTGCCTAACGTTGAAGAAAGGTATTAAACGAGTCAATCAGGAGTTACAGTAAGAGATATGGTGAAACAAACAACGAAATCGAGGAATGTTCCGAGGAGATGGCCGTAGCCAAGCTACAGCTCGGATGGCCCGGGGGACGACTATGGAGAACCTGACAGCTGGATCCTCCACCGGCCTCCGGGACCTCATGTCCCGGGTCGAAATGTTCGCCGGTTGGAGGATGATGTTAGGGAGGTCCAGAAGACGGAAGGCAAACTTGGGAGCGGAGAGGCTTCGGTTAAGAGAAGGAAAAGATGGGTTCTATTCCATACAACAAGGGCTAAGCAGGGGATTAATGTGGTCTTTAAGGAACCGATCTACAAACTCCTGGCTAGAATCAGGAAACAAACCATATTTTAAGAATCAGAAAACAGATGGGCAGTGACCCAAAAAGGCGAACTCAGCGTTGGAGGTGCTCATACCACGGCAAGAAAGGGCACAAAACCGAAGAACTGCAGAGCTTTTAAGGCTTTTCTAGAGCAATGGTCCACGAACGGACATCTTAAGAGTTCGTGATAACCGAGAAGACGCGGGCAGAAGCGGTCGAAGCTGAGGCCAACAGAGGCCCAATCGATCAGGGAGAGACAGAAGAGGCGGCAGACGCAGAGATGAAGACTTGCCCCTAGGCATCACCACATCTCGGGGGCCCGAATGACCCCAATCTGCGAGAGGCAAAATCGGAGCGAGATCCGATGATCAAGCAAATGCACGAGGGCGCTCAGTCCAATCACTGCCGAAGAAGATCCAAAGGACAGCGAGACTGAGAGGATTGTGTCCACCTTTTCCAGGGCGGAGGCTCGAAGAGTACAACAACCCCCACTAAGGACCCATTAGTGTGCAGTTTGAGGATCGGAGGATAAGACGTCAAAAGAATCCTTGTGGATACAGGAAGGCTCGGTCGAGGTAATGTATTATGATTATTCAAGCAATTAAAAATCCCCCAAGACCAATTGAAACCAGCCCGAGCTCCTCTAGCGGGTTTAAATGCTCAGCGATGGCCCTTGGGGGAACCGTGTCTATCAAAAACACGAGCAGGCTCACAAGAACTGCTGACGGAGTTTGTGGTGGTGGATATTACCATCACCATATAATGCTAAGTGGAAAGAGAATTTAGTTGCACAGGATGGAAAGGAAGTGGCTTCCAACGGCTTCATCAAGCCATAAAAGCCCTCACGCCCGAGGCGAGGTGGCCTTTTACGAAGACAAAGTGGCCGCCAAAACATGATAACCTCCCCCCCCCGGCCACGTGTCGACCAGATGGAATGAAAGAAGTTCAAATGATCGAGGAGAATATAGAAGTGCGTGGAGGATGTGGGTCGTGATCCCGAGGCTAAGGTCATCGAGGAATTGTGCGCTATGAAATTGGATGGAGCCAGGCTCAGATCGATTCGTTCTTGTCGGGTTAGACCTGGATAATGCGAGAGGACCGAGCTCATCCAACTCTGAAAGCCAA
>VIGQ01000989.1:20000-25000 GCA_009663005.1 Actinidia chinensis | reverse complement strand
AATGTGGATTATGAATCAACACCTCAATTCATTTTGTGGTAGCTAGACTAATAAGCACACCTCAAGGAAGCCATACAGAATCAGCACATGCTCTTAGCACAAGCCATTCGCACTCGCCTCATTTCATCCAGATCTTGACAGCACCATATTCATGTAGCCTTTTTTCAAGACTAAATCACCATCTTTCTACAAACCACCAAAAAAATACAATCATAGACCAGGTAAATTTTGAACTAGTTGATGATCAAAACAATTTTAGCACTTAATTTTAGAGGCACAATCTCCTTTTTTTTTCTTTTTTGTTCAGGTATAAGTTCAAAATAAAGATACACCGACAATATTCAGGTTAAAATAGGATTCATTTTCTTTCATATAAAATCAACACACTTGAAGCAGCTGCTGATTTACATAAAAGTCAAACATAAATGACCCCAATAAACTTTTGATGCCGAAACAACGCAATCAATTGTAAACCAAAATAAATAATAGTAACAAGAAGGTAGATGGAGGGGGAAGTTTAGCTTCCGCCAGAATCAAGAAGAATGGGAGGGGGGGAAAGTTCGGCTTCCGCCAGAATCAAAGGTTGGATAGAAAACAATCGCTTTCATTATTCAATCAAATCTACTTTTCTTCATAACAAAAACCACACTTAAATAGATAAAACCTAACCCTACAAACAAGTAATAAAACAATTGGCCCAATACAATAAATCCAAAACCAATAAACCTAAACCCAAATAAAATAAGTCCCACTAAAGTACTAATAAATAAAAATTAGCCCAATGGGCTATGCATCAGGTCCAGTGAGTAGTCCACTATCTAGCCATAATGAAACTGGTACGCTTTCTTGGATCTGCAGCTATAAACACGGGTAATAGGAGGTCTGGATTCCGTGTCCCCTACGAACAACTCTCCATTGGTGACGAAAACTTGACTCCGTTGAGTGTGAGCTGGACGACTCTGATAATACTCTACAATATCTCTGTCATCTGGCTGCAAATCATTACTAGTAATCCATGTGTCGTCAGAAGTAGGATGGCCGCTCCAACGGACCAAAAAGCGCTGAACACCACCATCCTGTAGGAGATAATTTGGCCTCTCTAAATCATCCAAATTTAATGGTTCGTTAGGTGTCAAGTGGAAATAGGCAATGGTGCTGCTGTAATATCAGAGGTAGTAAGGTGATCAATTGTAGGCTCATGGGTAGGTTCAGAAAATGGATCGGTAGGAATATCAAAATGACCTTTAAAATAACCAAATCCTCAATATTAAAAGTAGAGCTTATACCCGAATCTAGAGGAAGGTCAATAACATATGTCTTAGGGCCCAATCCATTTCAAACTTTGAACGTCCAGCACTACGAGCACACAATTCCTTGCAGTACCAGAAGGATACCGCTAACATAACTAGTTCTCCCTACTTGACTCTCCGAATGCCGTCACTGAATCAACTTGAAATGTTATTGAAAATTACTATCATAATTACTTTTTTGATCTCATCATGCAATTCTCGGATGTGTCTAGCAAAAGACTCGGCTGATTCTGATACCCTAGTGTGTGGCACATAGGCAACAATCTACTGGTTTCCTAAGTTTAAACCCGTGAACAACTTCAAAAAGACTCATACCATAGACTTATTGACAGAGCTATTATAAGAAATTGAGCATTAGGAAGAAATAGAATCCCAATTCCTATATGCTATCACCAACTAAGCACCGAAGGAGATTCCCAAAATTTCGATTGACGACCTTAGTTTTTGGCCGTCAGTTTGCAAGTGTAGGCTGTAGAGAATTGGTTTGTTCCTACCATGTGCCAAAGGGTTTTCCAAAAGTAACTCATAAAACGAACATCCCAATCAGAAACGATGGACCTAAGAAGGCTATATAACTTGACATTTCACTAAAGTAAAACTTGCAATTTGAGAAGGCATCGAAGTTTAGCGCATGGGATAAAATGGGCCATTTAGAAAAATAGTCTGACAACAACAAAAATGGAGTCGTGTTCCTGAAAGTACGAGGAAGACCCAACACGAATTCCAGCAACATCTTGCCTAAGGACCAATCTGGCACAGGAAGTGGTGTATAAAAGACCAGTGTTTTGCTTACGATGTTTGTCCATTGACATGTGCGACCATCGAGACACAATTGTGGCCACATCTCGTTTAAGAGTGGCACATATAAACGTGATGCTGACCTCCTCGATGTCTTCTACCGCCCAAAACTGTTCCCCGCAAGGCCACCAGCATGAATCTCCCATCACTACGACATCTCTCGTCATAAGGCATGGGATACATAAACTTGGGTTTTTGTTAGCGCGAAATAAGGATTCTGCGAATGTATAATAATCTAAGAGATATGGAAGGATTTGAGCTCAGGCTAAATAAGAGTCTGCAAATCTGAACATGATTCATAATCCTCTTTTAATCGTTTCAAAATCCAACCACCTTTGCATCTAAAGGAGCGAAAGGCGAACGAAATGAACGACGACTAAGGGCACAGCGGCTTTATTTCAACCTCAGAATGATTGTTTTAACACACAATGTGTAATCTTGAAGGAACTCAAGCCAGCGACATGGCGAGAATTTAACTTAGTTGGGAGATGTGAGATAACGTAATGCTCATGATTTGAGTAGAACAAATTCATGAGGACGTAATAATATCTCCAAAGCGCAATGCTGAACAAACAGAATAAGAATCTTATCATAAGTGGAGTATCGTTGTTCGCGTCATTTTTTAATTTCTCACTAAAGTAAGCAACGGATGTCGCTCTGACTTAATACCCCATCTTACCCAATACCAGAAGCCATCCATCACCCTCACTTTAAAAAACTTCAAAAAATCTGGAGGTGACATACAGGTGTTTCAGTCATTTTCTTTTATCCCCAAATACTTTACTTCGCGTGCATTGTCCATTGAAATTCACCTTTCTTTAGGCAATCGTTGGGAGACATGATAATGCAAACCCTTGAATGAACGACGATAAACAAGTAGCGAGCCCATGACAGCTACGAACATCATGAATAGAACTTGGGCGGCCAATCGACGATCTGCACCTGAATTGGAAGGGTCAAGCAGAAAAGAACGCTCTTGGATCGAAACAACGAATCCTAAGAAGAAACACTATCAGTGAAAAAAAAAATGATCATTTTTTAGATTTGCGTAAAGTTTTCTCTTTAAGTGTAGCAAATCCTGAGTAAGTGGTCCAAATGTTGCTCCTTTGATTTAACTATAAATGAGGATATCATCAAAGTACACTACCAAGAATTTGCCCATGAAAGGCCTGAGTACTTGAGTCATTACTCGACATGAAAGTAATTGGAGAATTAGAAAGGGCCGAAATGGCATGACTAACCATTCGTACTAACCATTCGTACACCCCCATCGCACTACGCCAAGTGGCGCCTTTTAATAGCGTCACAAAGCGCCCATCGCCCACGCCGATGCGAATCGCGGCTGCGGGCGACGCACGCGCGTGCCAGGAAAGCTAAGGTTACAATGGTAACTCAATTTGTACATAAACTCCCTCTTGTGCTCCAAAGTACTCATTTTGTTAATGTAAACTTGGAGTATATTAACCCTTTAAAAATATTCATATTTATTCCGATGTGGGACTTTCACATTTTTCCATATCAATGGTACCACTTTTGGAAACATTTCGCATTCACCTTTTATCTGTTTTGAGCAAATAAATATACTACGGTGATCTACTCGCGAAGGAGAATCCATTCCACACATGGTTCAATAATTTCGATAGCGGGACCCACCATAAAATTAGGTCAAACTCAGCTTAACCTTTAACTTTTTCCAACTACAGTCTCCTCGAGCGTACGCGAATGCGACAGAGGAAATCCACAGGATAGAGAGAGGGCAAAAACAGGGGATGAACGATGGTCGTTGTTCATGGTGTTGCTGAGGAACGGAACAAGCGCTCCTAATCCAGCATCAATGGGGAAAAGTTCTTAGGACTTCTCCGTGATTATGAAAACATGTCTCTCTTTCTTCTTCAAAAGGTGGTCTTCATATGCTTTTACAAACCTTCTAAAAACATATGCGTATGTTTTCTATTTTCTGAGTCATCAAACTGGGGAAGTTCTTTACAGCCAAGTCTTAATGGTCCAGTTCCCCATTTCACTTGTTTGCAAAATTCAATTTCTTAACCGAATTATAATCTAGGATATAGGACCATGAACGGCGGTTGGTGTATGAACGGCGGGGTGGTGGATGGCGGCACGGAGAAGGTGGGATGGAATAGTGGCCCAATTGACCGAGATGGATGTGGGTGTGAGAGAGAGTTGCGGTTGGTTGGGCACTTGGGCAATTTGGTACGAATAAAGAGAGTATCAGAGAAGATAACAAAAACATATTACGGTGTATTGAGAACGTGGGGTGTGTAAGATGAAAATGGTTTGCATTTAGAAGTTCATTAGATAATTAGTTTCGTCTCCCGCATTTTAACGGAACGTTTGTGGACTAGGTTTTTGTTTAAAACTGAGCTAAGTGGCATATTTTGAGGGGCGGGTACAGATAATCGGAACAGAAATTAGGTGTTAATCGTTCGAATTGGTCCGACGATTATGTTTGAATAAAAACCACGTATAAATGAACCCTAAAATTAATTCGTCTAAAACTGAAAATCATCCAATCCAAATTAAAATTACTCTTTCGTTCTCTTGTATTACTTATATAATTAATGCACTTAAATCTAAAATTAACATTAAATAACTATTAACCTATAATGACATATTATTAAATAATTAATTCATTTTATATCCAAAAATCTAACAACTAATAACAAAATAACTTATGACAAAACATATAATATAGTTTTACAATTATTCAAAGGCATATGAAGCAACTATATAAATTAAGATATATAACATAAATATAAAACTATTAAAAAATTATTAATATTATCCAGTCCAATTCGGCTTAGAACGGAACCGAGTTCACTAATCTGTGAACTGACCGTCCAAGGCAGTTTTTAAAATTTTAAAATTGAAATC
>VIGQ01000989.1:7500-10000 GCA_009663005.1 Actinidia chinensis | reverse complement strand
CTTGTCGGCCTGTTCTCATGCATAGTTGCTCGCTCGCTGTAGGTGACCCCTCAATTGACGAAGCAACTCATCCCTAGCGACCAATCCTTTTCCACTTCAGCGACCATGCTGAACCCGCCATGAATTTCACCCAGGGTAGGTGGAGGAGACCATACAAGCTGAAAGGGAGTCATACCAGCGACTGATGGAATGTGGTTATTGTAACAGAATCTGCCCAGGTAGGTGGTGGCCACCACTGTTTTGGGTGGCTGGCTGCAGAGGAAACGGAGGTAATGCTCCAACAAAGGTGATGACTTCCGTTGAACGTCGGACTGTGGGTGATTATGCCGTGCTCATCTTCAATTGAGTGCCCTGGAGTTTGAAAAATTCTTCAAAAATTGACTCAAAAAATAGGGTCCCGATCACTAACCATAAGCGTGGAATTACCATTGGAGGCGCACCAATCTGGTGGATGAAGATCTGCACCATTTTGGCATGTAGGGATGCCGCAAAGCCGTAAAATGGGCGTATTTGGAGAGGCGATCGAATACCACCAGCACGGTTGTTTTACCGCTAGGATTGGAAGCCCTCCACAAAATCCAGCAAAAATATATTCCCATACTGGTCAGAACTGGTAACGGTTGCAGCAGTCCGGATGGAGCAGCGAGCATCTGACTTATTGCATTGGCAAAACCTCAAATTTAGCCCACAAAACGGTTGAACATCCGGCTTCAAGCCTCCCAGAAGAAGGATTAGGCTAAACGGATGTAGGTGCGAAGAACACCAGAGGACCCCCAATTGGAATCGTGAACTTCTGTGAGCAAGACTGTCATCAAGGGTGAAGAAGGAGGGATCACGAGTCTACCCTTGTATAGAAGACACCTTTCGGTTGAGGGAGATGTGGATGCTTATCGGGGTGTGCCTGGAGTTTTGGTGAGCCTCCAACAAATATGGGGTTCAGAGTGTTGGCTTTACGTAGATCAAGAAGAGTTGACACTGTTGGGCATAATAGCCACAAGTTCAGCACTCAGCAGTGGAGTTGAGGCTCACGTCACTAGGTCGTGTTCTGATCCAGTTTGGGTTTGCGCTTCGTGAAAGTGCATTGCTGATGAGTTGGTACGGTCCTGCGACGGTAGATGATCTCATAACATACCCCAAAAGTTTGGAGACCCATCGTTGCTGCTCGGAGAGGACCACCCATTGCTCCAAGAAGGAATCTCAAAATTCTTTATCAGTCAAAATTTGAAACCTTCGACCCAATAAATAAGGGCACCACAAACGGATGGCTTACGATTGCCAACATTTCTTTGGAATAGACTGACCAGGGCGCCCCATTTTCGTGGCCCAATAGCTTTACTCATATAGGCCAATGGCGACCATTCTGCTAGCACTGCCCCAATGCCCTTGTCAGAAGCGTCTTGTCTCGACAACAAAGGGTATGGAAAAAATTTGGTAGGCCCAATACAAGGGTAGTCACATGGCCTACTTTCAATTCTCCAAACACGCTTCAGCCTCAGCACTCCATTGAATTGACCATCTTGAGGAGATGGGTTAGGGGTTTTGCAATGATACCGTAATTCTGACAAATTTACGATAATACCCTATATAAGCCCAAGAAAACCCTGCAGGCTCCGTAACATTGTTTGGGTTGGGCCACGTTTGCATGGCGTCAATCTTGTGAGGATCCACTTGGACCCCATCAATGTGAAGGTTGCCCCAGGTAGTTACCTCTGTTGGAGCAAAAGCACATTGGATGGTTCACAACGAACTGTTGAGTTGCCAGAATTCAAAAGTTTTTGGATGGGTAACAAATGTTGTCCAATCTGGATTATAAATAAGAATATCGTCAAAAAGACAAGAATAAATGATGTAAGTAAGGGTGAAAAATATATTCATGGCTGCCTGAAAAGGGGGGTCGATGGAGCCTTGACAAGGCCAAATGGTATCACCAAGTACTCGATAGTGTCCACTGTGGGTTAGCGAAAGCTGTTTTATGGATGTCATTTGGGTGAGAACCCGAAGTTGATTAGTATCCCGCTCAGATCCAATTTTGTAAAATATTCGAGCATGTAAGGTCGTCGGCATATCATCCAATGTGGGGATTGGAAATCGATCTTTTCACTGTCACTGTGTTGAGGGGCGATTAGTCTCGACATAATAGCCAAGTGCCATCTTCTTTGTGACTAACAAAATGGGTGACGAAAAAGGACGTAGCGGGCCGGATTAAACCTGATGAAAGCATTTCAGATAATTCCTTTCAATTTTCAGCTTTCTGAGAAATGGACCATACCTGTAGGGCCTAACATTGACAGGCCCGGTTCCTTCTTTGAGCACAAATGCGATGGTCAAAAGCCCGGACTAGGTGGTAGTGATTGAGGCTCCTCCCAGACTTGTGGAAACAGATCCAAATAGCTTGAACTCGTCTGGTACTATGGCAAGTATCCTAGCTGGGCTGCCCGAACAGCTACAGCGAAGACTTCCCCCGTTGCAACTTCACGGCCCATGACTGAATTACTAATAG
>VIGQ01000985.1:10000-27500 GCA_009663005.1 Actinidia chinensis | reverse complement strand
TGGATTTTCATTGGATTAGACTACGTAGAATGCGTTGGTCCTTGGCCTTTAGTAAAGACCTCTCTTTAGATAAGGATCTACATCCAGGTAACGTCTAAAATCATGCATTCATTCTCTATTCATGTCTTCTCGAGGCCGTAACAACTTAGCTCGATGTTCCCATAAACTTGTCACGTGTAGAGAAGTAACTTGGATCTTCTTTTTTATGGTCTCAGACTCTGGTGGATCCGTCATCTTCTCCGTCGAGCTTGTACTGTCTGTAGAATTATTATTGCCTCTTGTGATACTTTGCCTTTTTTGAATTATTGGCTCATGTGATCTTTTTTAAATGGTTAATTATTGCCTCTTGTGATACTTGCCTTTTTTGATTATTCTTATTTGAATTTTTTTAAAATCGGCAATAATTGTTGTTTGAATTGTTTGGTTTTTGATATTCTAACTCTATTGCTATGGGACCACTTAGACGAACTATCTTATAGGGACGCCTAAGGACCAACTGACCAAGTACTCTTGAATACATATCTCCACACTTCCAATTATTGAGTACAACAAAAATGCATTATTTTTTTATATTTTTTTCTTCTGATAGTAACTCCGTCGCCACCGGGCAGATAATGACGGTTTCGAACTTCGTAGGTTTAACCTCACGATGGAGATGGAGGTCATGTCACCATTTGGCCTTGATTATCACGTATGTCGTTTATGCTTTTCTTCCCTCCAAATACAAATGCTATCTTTATTATAGTATTTGACTACTTTTAATTACCTTGGTACTTTAATTTGAGAATATGCCTTTATTGGACCCATGATTTCGTACAGTCTACGGGTAGATGAACTATGGAATTTCACTGGATGGATCACGTGATTGTTGTCTTGGTGTATTAAAGACCTCCTTAGATAAGTATCCACGTCTCAAGGTAACGTCTAAAATCATGCATTCAATTCTCTATACATGTCTTCTCGTAGGCCAATCAAACTTGAGTCTCGATGTTCCCCGGACTTGTCACCGTGTAGAGAAGTAACTTGGTCTTTTTTTTTAGGTCTCAGACTCCTGGTTGATCTAGTCATCCTTCTCCGTCGAGCTGTATATTGGGGGGGGGGTTTCCCCGTACGAATTAGTTATTGCCACTTTTGTTACTTTGTCTTTTTCGAATTATTCTTTTTGAATTTTTTTATAAATCGCATTATTGTTTCGCTATTGTTTGGTTTTGCGAGTTCTAACTCTATTGACTATCGGACACACCTGATGTACCATATAATTACTGTTTGTCTGTGTGCGTGTATTATTACATTTAGCAATTTTTTGTGAAGTTAAACAATTCTCAGCGTTTTTCCATGAATTTGTAGAAATTTACTTGATGAAGGAAAGATTTGCAGCTTCTTCTCGGGGAAGACATTTCTGGAGGGGTAAGGTCCTGTACTGCCTTGGCAATCTCAAAGGCCCATCACAATCATTTCTGTGTTCTCTTTGATTATCGGATGTCTGTAGCCATGCACGTTTTCCCAATTTTGTCGTATTTTTTAGTATTGTGTGTATTGTCTGTGTGTACTAGCTAAATCTGTTTTCTGTTGGCAATTTTTATGTCCGGTGTTTTGGGAGGCGGGAGATTGGAGCCATTTGCATGGCATACCGGAGGCAAGTGGTGAGAGCGATGGTATGGCTTTTATGCGTGCAGAGATTCAATTGTGGGCTGTACCTTCCCTACACAATTCCCTGGTGGGCGGCACATACAAAGTCATGGCTCCGCGGCAAGTCTGTTTATACATGAAATCTCCCTGCCCTCAAGAAGCTTGATGCTATGTAGTTAGCATCCTTGACGGATTTCAGGATACGGAATTTGCTATGTTGACCGTGGCCTAGTTTGTCGGCTAATGCCATGATGGTAAAGTGTATCCATCGGCTGTAACTAGTGGAGGCCTTCGATTAGGCATGATGGAGAAGGGCTTCCATGTCCAAAAGTTCCTCCAACGGGGTTTATCAGAGATGCGAGGATAGGTTTGCCAGCAGTGCAGGGCCGGCACAACCAGATATTGAAGGCAGCAATGGCAATCAATAGCAGTGTGCTTGCCAAATGGATATGCCAAATGCTTATTTTGTGGACTTGCCCAAGGTATGAGCTTCATTTTTGTATCTGTTTATCAAAACTATAATGGCATTTGAATTATATGGTATGCTAGCTGCAATTGTCCAAGTCCATGGCAGGAGAGAATGTGAAGACCGGCCTATGGAGGTGAAGATGAAGCTTTCTTGAGAAAGTGTTCTCCTATTTATGACGTAATTGCAAAGGTTTCAAGGCTTGTTTTTTTAAGTCTTCCAGTTTGAGTTTTAATATTTATGTTTTCAATAACATAATTTTTTTTAACTGCCTTTGTTCTAAAAGGAACTGCAAGGATCAGAACTACTATGTTTTGTATGAATCCTTTTGGTATTAAACCTTTAATTGGGGTCAATTTCTCCTTAATTTTTATACCTTTCAATTTATGACCTTCCCTCGTTTATCAGGTCCATTGATTGTTTCTGTTTGTTGGCCATGCATGCTGATGGCTGATTTTTTCTGTCTGTTATTTACGGGTAAAAATGAGGTTGCTTTATTTGATAATCTCTTTATTACTTTATTCTTGCATTCCTTGTTTGAACAGTGACGCTTGAGCCTTGACTTAGATGTTTCATGCCATCAATGGCCATTATTTACTTTAATGAGCCTAGGTTTCTTTCGAGATGATACTAACATCATCTTATATCAGATTGAGGGAAAATAACCACCAAGTTGTAAGATTGCTCCTGTTAATTGTTCATTTTACAGAAACCTTGACCTTCACTAATTTTATCTAACAGGGGGGGGGGACTGGAATTCAAGAACCGTCACTAATCTCATAACTCAACTACTATTCCCACATTGCTTTTAATTGCTGTTCTAAAAATTTTTCTCTTCAATCAGAAGATTCAGAACCTTTTTTCTATATCATCAATATCTTATAAATGAAGTATGGATAGTGGATAACATTTAAAGTGGAACAAGCATGTGAAACATTCCTCATTTAGAAATATATTGTAAGTGTAAACAATGTGGAGTAGGAGATTCTCTAAACACATGATATGGATCAAGGGATTGAAATGGGATTTGTAGGATCAGGACCTCCCAGAACGTATGTTTACATAATAAGAAAAGTAAAATCTTACTAAAGTTACTGCAATGTGTAATGGGGATCCTCTGTCCGCAACCTATGATGAGGACGCAAAAACCTGTCTTTAAATTTATGTCCAGTGGGTACAAAAAATGTGGTTGATGTAAAATAAAGTATAGGAATTTGAGAGATCTGATCATTAGGATTAGCACTCTTTAACAAAGCAAAATATGCGTATACATTTAAATAAATACCCCTACCGGTCCACACAATGAGTGAACTATGGTTGACATGTCCTAAAAATCAAATTCTGTTATAGTTTTTCTGTGATAAAATGACATCGACTGTTTTTTTCTTCATTAAACATTATTAGAGCTGTTTTTTCTTTCATTAAACATTAGATTTAGAGGTATGTGCACTGCCACTTTTTTGGGGGGTTATCACATAACAATTCACAGAATGAGGATGTTTGACTCAAGTTCTTCGAACATATCCTCTAACCTCTTCACTCCTTGGCTTATATTCATGTTGAGGCAATAGAATGGGCCGACACTGTTTTGCTTCTTTTATATTACACCTAATTACCTCCAGCAAATTCATACAATAACCAGTAGTTGACCTCCTATCAAATGGAGTTTCTAGCCTGAGAGTGACCTTGATTTTCAGAAAGCCCGATTTGGCTTAACCACTCCTTCAATGGTTTGTACATTCCATATTTCAGCTTTCTATATTCATTGTTGCTGCGTGGATCTGGAACAACTCACCTGATTTGCCACCACCTTGGGTGTTTGGGTCCTAGAAGCGTCTAGAGGTTTAGATCCTGACATCCCTGTCTCACTCAACAATTCATGGGGAGGACGAGGTTTTTCATGAAAAGTCTGGTTTGTTTTGCTCCGTATTATTGGTCCAATGATATCTTTTTATAATTTTAAATGGTACTTTTGTGGTTTCTTTTTTCTCTCAAGCATTATCTTTGAATTAGCCTGTCTCATGTTGTTTATACATAAACTATCTGGTTGTGTTTTATTTATTATTGCTGGATGAGTTTCTCACACTCTTGTCCATTCCCTATTCTTCATTTTTTGTGACGGGGTGCTTTTCTAGTGAGCAAGGTGTTTACTTGTAGGTCTGTTGCTTTTCTAAGAACCCAAACAAGCTAAAGGGCGTGTTTCGGGTTTATGATCACAGAGGACTGGGTTAATTTGCGTGCATCTTTTTTTGATTGATTTTCTGATTTCTGTCGACATCAATTATTGAATATTTTTCCCTCTTTTTCTCAGGACTAGGTCAACTCCAATCAATTCCGTAAGCGAGAACCTGGTTCGTGTTGGGAAAATGCAGTCTGGAAAGTCAACAAAGAAGACTGGTATGTTGTCATTGCAATTCTTGCTTCAACATGAAATTTCATGACTTGATGGAATCTAATATATTGTTTTTGATAAACCCAATAAGGGAATGCTGCTAGAAGGGTGCATGGATAACTCTCAGAGAGGAGGCATCTACCTGTCAAAGTCATGGTCACGCAGAGCATCTTTGTTTGATGCTGAGAGCCCTCGGGGAATGGCTATAGCTAATCCTGTTTTCACACACATGTTACTTTCCTTCTCGGTTTTGTCTTTATGTCTATGCGTAGTTCTACGAATACATTAATCCGTTTCAGACCATCAAATGTATGTTGTCTGAACATAATTGAATTGGTTCAGTTGGGTTTTGTGTCATTTGTTTGGTTTCTAGTTAGTACTTCAGGAGGATTTTTAGTAGATGCGTAATGTCGAATTTGAGGAGGGATTGCAGTATGTGACCATAATTGGTACCATCCTTTACATTTTAATATGGGAGCGAAGATGCGTTTTACCACCCCCATTGTTTTTTCTCTATCCTGCATCTTTTTTGCTATCATTGTCTTTAAGAAATTATGTAACAAGAAGTCAGTTGTGATGCATTTTGTGCAAATTAGATTATGTTCCCGAAACAGTAAAACGGTACTTATAAATGTTTCACTCTGGACAGATCAATCTTAGTGGGTGTGACGCCAGGCAATTGAAATAATAAAAATAGCTTCATATTGAAAGACGATGTCTTCCTTTGGTTGCTTAAGACATAGTTTAAAGCTTCTCCATAACAAAAATCATACCCGTGTATATTGACAAAGGCTCTTTTAAATGCATGAAATTGCCCTTGCCGAACACCGACTATTGAGCATGATATGAGGTATGGGTCTGACTGGAGTGGTTGGACATCCATCCAATAAGCATATTTTACTAAACTAGTTCACCATATAACTAATTGTAAACCTGTCATGTTATGCATTAGTGCCTTTTTCAACCTTCGAACACTATTTTTACTCCATGAAAATAAAAAAATATATATGAACAAATAAATGTTTTGTTCTTGTTCCACATCTCCTAAGATGTGAATTTACTGAATTTGATTATGTTTTCCAACACTCCGCATCTTGACACCCTTGCCCAGTCTGGCAACACAGGCATCCAATTCCACTAACATTGTACCTTCTTTTTGCCATTTCTAATTTTTATTCTTTTCTTTCTTTTCTATCCTCATCTGGTTAGGTTTGTTTAACCTTTATTACGGTCTTCGATTGGTGAGTGACCGTGGCTATGAAACCATGTTGAAACTTTCCCAATGTACTGCTCCCCCTCTCTGTAATTGGGCCATCGACTTGGCGACTGCTTTATGGCTAATCATGGGACGACGACAATAATGTTTCTGTGGGACCTGATTCCATCTCTTAGTGAATGGTGACCAACGAAGACCATCTTTTGGGTCTTTTGAGGCGGCAATAAATGGGCTATCCTTTCTCGCAAATATGGACCTCTTCCTGCGGACTTGTTTACTATTGTTTTTCCGGTAACGATCCTACTAAAACCTGTTAATAGTTTTTTGGGAATCATTTTGTTGGGTTCAACTGTGTCCACTATTGTTATATTGTATATTTTTTTTTAGATAATGGAGAGGATAACTTGTTGTCTTCCAGATGACGGGCTTCCTGATGTTCTTTAGATTCTTATTCTACATAGGGATCCCATTTTGTATCCCTACCTCGGCTTTCGCATGCTATCGTTTAAGTTTGAATTTACTTTTTTTTCCATATAATCTTTTTGTATAGGATTTGTTTGTTTTATTTTGTTGGAGGATTTTTTTGCTATAGTCTTCTGCCTTTATTCTCTAGGTTCTTTATCATGTTTCTTGGTGGAGTTCCTGCTTATCATGCATCTATTTGGGCTCAGCATTAAACGAGTTGTATCTGGTCTACAGCCGGATGAAGCGGCGCCCTATGTGCTTTGTTTATGTAGTGTTGCGTTTCCTGTACTTTGAATGTCAAGCGTACAAGTGGTAGATTAAGACCTTTTTCCATGTTGCCTCTACACTTTACTTGTTGTGATTCTCGTTTCATTTCTTTTTATGATTTCTACCCCAAAAAAAAGGTTTTTTTTTTGTTTTTTTTCTTTATGGAGTTTATGCTAAGATGTTCATGTAACGATGGCTTGCTTAAATGCTATAAAATGTATAACCGCTGTTGCTAGCCATTCTCTCCTCAGAATTTGACATCGCGGCAAGCATTTGGGATTGCCTTTCCATGAACCAGAAAAGGGGGAGCATACTCATTCATACCTTTACAATGTTAACCTAGACTCCTTAATTTGATGTATATCTGGACATAGCTATGAATGTATTAAACCATATTTGGATTGTGGTGATGTGGAACGTTGTACCATCTTTAGTGTATTTGTGTGATAGCTTCTCTATATCATTTTGAGTCTTTGACTTATGTGATCTTCTCCAGTTTATTGTCTTGTGGCTCTTTTTTGGACGTTATGGGTGGTTTTTCTATTCTTGGCTCTTGGCTAGTTTGGGTCTCATTCATGTTAAGCTACTCGTACATAGTTTGTGGGGTTGTGTACGTATTCCTTTTTCTTGCTTGCCAATGCTTCAACTATTTGGCATTTTTTCTCCCAGGTTTGTTTGATCTATGTTTCCCTTCTCTGTTCTTAGTGCTAGGCTATGTCTTCTTCTAATTCCATGAGAAAGGAGTCCTTGGTAATTTCCTTGCATGATCACGAGTTAACATTGCCATTATGACAGAATACGAGAAAGAGAAAGCTGGCTCTAGTTGTTGGTATCCACTGAAACTTGACACTATGGCTTCATTCATTCTCATGCTATTGTGCATATTCCCCAAATTAAAGTGCCGGATTTGTTTTTTGGTTTTCATTTAGATTTTGTCTTTTAACTTTATTTATAGTTGATTGAATACCGCTGATTGAACGAATTATCAGTTCTTATTAAGAGGAGCTAGTATTCTTCAGTACAATCAAATGCATTCCCTGTCTTGTTTGTTTATATTTCCAGTATCCTACTTTTTGGATATTGGGTTTGATACTCTCACGTTTGGGATTCTTTTGCTTGTAAAATCATTTTTTTCCGATATTTTTGATTCCTCAATATTTTTCCCTTGTCTCCAGGTTCACGCAGATTGATGTGATTGTGCTTGGAAGTTAGGATGTTTATGTGGACTTTGATTGTTATAGTTTCATGAACCAGTTGGTAATTGTTAAAAAAGGAGCAGTCACATGCTTCATTGGCATTGGTGTGCATGTTTAAAGAACATGGAATCTATGGATGGATGTCTAAGGAATGCACGGCATTAAGCTGTCCTGCTAAGTGTCCAGCATTATGATTGACTTTTTGATTAAACATGTTGAGGACTGTTGGGGAACGAGAGGAAGCAGAAGGGGAAAAAAAAGAAGAGATCAGCGGAAGACAATTTTTTGTTGGACATGCCTTTTAGACAGTGTTTGAGGAGTGTTGGTGTCAGACACTGGCATCTGGACATACAAGCTGTCTCCATAGAATGTCCAATTTTCTTAGTGAGGGGATCGATCTGGGATACTACTTTCCTTTTTTTTGTTTTTAGCTTTTTCCTTTTTTCATTGTTTTTTTTTTTTCAAATTTAGGAACTTATTTTTTCCCGCCAAATTTTTTATTTTTATTGTGTCCTCAAATTTGTCCCTTGGACTGTTCTTAGTTTTCTTCCTCAATCTAGTTCTATGTTTTGGCACTTGGAATTTTTGCTTGTGGACCATTAAGGGATGAAAAAAGAATTTGGAACATTTTTTCAGTCAAGTGATATTCACTTCGTATGCTTGTGACATGGTGGGGGGGGGTTGTGTTTGTTGGGTGGGGGGGGGTGGGTGGTGGGGTGTTTTGGTCTTTTTTTTCGGGGGGTGGGTGTTTGTTTTTTTTCTGTGTGGTGGTGGGGGGGGGGAGGGGATTTTCAAACTCTTTGTGTTTATTGTCCGTGGTACGCTTTTTTGTGGACAACTCAGGTGCATAATTGTCATAGTTATTCTGTCAATTTTATGGAAAAATGATGCCCAAATTTTCTTGTGCTTTGAATAGTAGTTTTTCCCCATAGATTTTTTGTCTGTTAACTCAGCATCTAGGCATCTAGTGAACAGATCTTCTTGGCTTGGACTGTGGTGACTGGCATATAAGAATTTCTGAAGTGAAGTTAGTGCCTGTTATCCAGTTCCTCTGAGTTTATACTTTTTATTCATGCCCCGGTTCCCCATTCTATTTCCTTTTTGCGCCTCAAATTAATCTTTTTAGAACCTTCTCCACCTTCTCTTTCTCCCCTCATGACCTTTAAGAACAAAAAGATGTGGAATTGCGAAGACAAGTTCATGTCAAAACTGATAACTTTTGACTTAAGACGCACCATTCATTTTGTATCTTCATTTCTAACTTGGGAAATTTTTGGCTTTAATCCTATTAAGGTAAAGTGTGTTGAATTTATGTGTTGCCTATTTATTTTGGTTTTTACTTTCTTCTACGTTATTGTTCTTAATACAAAATCCTGCACATTGCTTATTTCCTTCACTTTCGGTCAGTCAGTTGCAGAATTAGCAGAGGATTTTAGGGATCGTTATGGCTATGACTTTGGGACAGACTATGCTGGACTTCAAAGCACTTTCACATGTTAACTACAATGTTTCGTTTGCTGGCCGCTGAGGCATTGCTGCCTGCTCTAGATGAAAAAAAAAGAAACCCAAACACTATTCAGGTGATGATGAATTTCAACCTGCACACACATAACAAGTTCCTGTGTTGGCTTCTTTGAT
Source organism: Actinidia chinensis (assembly GCA_009663005.1). Taxonomy (NCBI): domain Eukaryota; kingdom Viridiplantae; phylum Streptophyta; class Magnoliopsida; order Ericales; family Actinidiaceae; genus Actinidia; species Actinidia chinensis. Next base: position 18,231 of record VIGQ01000985.1, on the reverse strand, counting down.
TATTAATTTTTTTTCTGAGTCGCTTTCGACTTTATTTTCTTTGTATTCCGTGATGCTGGCTTCGGTGAGGATAATATTGATGCTGGTGGGCTAGGCTGACAGGATTGCGCTGGCTTACATTCACGCAGATGTGCTTCGAACCAAAACCTGTCTTGTGTTTGCCGTTTCTGATATCGGCGGGCACTGGTAAGTTTTTTGCTTATTGTGCAGTTTTCCTTCAATGTGCTATAACTTTTGCTGGACCTTGTTTGCTAGTCAATTGGAAATGTTTTGGACATATTATGGTATATAGAATATAAGTTTGTTTATTGGCTTTATCTGTCATCAAATTTTCGTTTCGATAAAAGTTTGATGTGGATAACAGAAAATTAGATTAGCAATTGTTGGTTTGTATAGATGCCTGTTACAGTGTTACACTAAGAGATGCTGAAAAGATATTGATACTGGAATCGCAACAGTTTCCTATATCTGAAAAAGAGCACCAGCCCAACTCATGTCTCGCACCACAATCACTTGACTTTTTTCCTTTTCACCTCCGCTTTGTACGAAGTCTCCGATCCATTTGTTAGTCATTATTTTGTTTTCCCGTGTACCTTGTAAGACCCTAATTAGGTGTTATTCAAGTAAGCAGGTATTAGACACTTTAAGGGGGCTTCATTTATTGTGTTTTGTTTGGAAATCCAAGAAAGGAAAGGAAATGGTTCATGAATTGATGATAGGGATTCTTGTGAGAGCTAAATTGCTAAAGTAGACATTTATTGGCTTTGATGTTCCGAAGGACAGAATATGGAAGTTTTTATGCGTAGATTTTTTTGTGATGTAGTTTGGTAAGTTTGAATTTTAATCAATTTGTGGAAATTTTAAAAATGCAGGCTGATACTACTGCAGATGTTCGAGAAGATGATTAATGCTGTATCATGAAAAAAATATTGATAAACATGGAAGCGACAATGTGGCTTTGTTACTTCCCATTTTTGATAACTATTTAAACAAAAAGGTTTGGATTCCTTTAAAGTGACAACTTTCTGTTCAAATTAGAACCCCAGTTCCTTATTTCGTTTTCTTAGCATTTGCTTTAAAAGCTGGAACTAGAAGTTAAAGTTATCTTCATATGCCTAATATTGCGAGAAGAGCTGTCAATAATTTTAATTGGCTCATGTTCCTTGTCTAGGCTTCTGTGATGAAAGGTATGATTTTGGTGCGTGAGGCTGTTGTTTATTTTTACTGGAGTTTTGGCGAATCATCTGCAAGGTTGAAGTTTACTATCCCACACATCTTTTAAGGATCAGAACTTCTAAACTGTTCAGTTTGTCATTGACATATGTCTTTCGAACATATGATCTGAAAGGGTCCACCCTTGTAGAGAAGTTGTTGGATGTGTTAAACACTCCATCTGAATCGGTTCAACGGGCAGTCTCAACCTGCTTATTCCACTAATGCAGTCCAAAGCAAGTCATGTTTAAAGGATCGGAAACTGTTTTTCTTTTTTCCCTCCTTTGTTTCAGTCAGTTTAAAAGATAAGTATACTTTTTGAACTTGTCACCGAATTTTGACAAAATGGAATCAGTATTTGTTCGTCTCTTTGTCGTTGGCCTAAGTGGCATGTCATTATAATGGTTCTAAAATGAACAAGCAGGCCAGGTATCTGAGGGAGGCCCAATATATATCTGTTGTTAACCTTGGTATTTGTAGCAAACACCATAGAAAAAGCTCTTGTTGTTTGGGAGCCTTGCTTCTTATAGGAAGCTTCCAGGAATGTATAAGCATTTTTGGCATCTGTTTTGATTTTCATTCACCTTAGAAAATTCAAAATACTTCTTTAAACTTTTGTTTTATCTTATTTTTAGGATAGATCAACCATGCATGTTCTGGTTTTGCGCTTTTATCTCTGGGGATTGTTTGTTCTGCTATATCCGAATTCAACTTTCCAGCTGAACTTTGTTTATTAGGCCAATTATTTTTAGTACTTGTGCTCCAATCTGAATCGTCATCTGTATTGAGGTATCGATTCAGCTTCCAATCTGAACTGTCATTATGTATGGATGGCATTCAGCTCCGTTACATTGATATGAAACAGTCTCTGTGTTATACCAGTTGGTTGAACATCACGCATCCTATTTGTAGATTAAGTTTCATCCTGTTTGTAAGATATTGACCCACTGCAAATGAAATCCTTCCCAATTCCTTCCTATTATCTGGTTTAAAATGTTCAATCTGCAAGCTTCATCTACATCCTCCCGCAGAATGCACAAACCCTTTGCTTCTTAACTGGGTACCTACAGCGGCACACGTGTACATGCTTCTTATATATTGTATTTGTACATTTTGAGGATTCGTCATCATCATACTTTAATGTATATGCTTCATAGACATTGTATTAATAGATATTTGGTTTATTTATCTAGGGATATATGGATCCATTTTGAGGTATTCATCAATTGATTAGTATAGATTTGGTGAACTTTGAAGAATGTCGAGTTAAGCGTACCAACCGATATAGATTGTATGTAATAGCTACTTGGCTTTGTTTACAAAGTATTTGCATTTTGTACCAAACAGTTTATTACTGAGTTTTATTTTTATTTGGAAGCCTGAAACTTGATAGCCTTTTCTATGGTTTTTTTTTGTTCTCTTGTTATTTAGAATTATCTGTCATTTTCTTATATTCTTTGGACCTTGTAACTGATAGATAATCTAGATGTTTTAGATGGTATCATGTGTTTTTTTACAATTCCAATTCCCTAGTCTTGTTATTCATGATTTTCCCCCGTGATTGTCATAGTTTTAAAAGTCCTTATGTTGTGTGGTTTGAATTGATACCGCACCAATACCACAGAATTGAGCATGGTTATGTTCTTTTTTACTCTTGAATGCCAATTTCGTTATTCTGTTTTTCTCCTTTAACTGTCATCTGATGATTGTTGTATTCGAACCTTTGTTTTTCTGAAATTGGACCTTTATTTCCTTAGGCAAGATGCATCAACACTTGTTCTAGGCTGTTGGATCACTAATGAAGAGTTATAAATCTGGGGAGCGCCTTGGAGTGCATTTGGACTTGCTGGGGGTGGTGAAGTGATTGGAATCTCGCTCCTCAAGAAGCGAGATTGTGACAGCGCCACGAGAAGGTCTTACCAAAAAAACAATTGTGTCAATGTTCTTCACAGCTTCTTGTTGGATAACTATAGTCAGCTCGCACCAAGTCATTGACTCAAGAACGGTCTTGCTTACTCGCTTTATGTCACATAGTATGTAATCTGTGTAGGTGTGTTCATTTATAATAGATTCATTGCCCACTGTTGTTTTGATTTTTCTGCTGTTGAAGTACCTGACTTTACTTGTGTAACGGCGTGCGCTAGGGATTTATAAACCTTATATTCAGTATTTCTTAACTTCTCTCTTAAGTCGCTGAAACGCACTGATTTGGAAGCCTTAGTTTCCTGTCTCAGTTGGATTGAATTGAATATACTACGGACTATCCGTCTAGTATATTCAGTGGCCATGGTTTTGTTACCCAAATCCTTTCCTAGCATATTCCCGGAAAGATATTGGGTTTAACTATCTTAATGACTTGTGTCATCTTGTGTTCATGAATCTTTTTGAATTTTCTAGCTTAAAAGAAAGTTTCATCCCCATGCACGTGCCAACAAAGTGTTAGACCAGTTGACTAAGGTGGAGCTAGTTGTTACTTAGGGGAATAGTTTATAAAACCTATTTCAAAAACGTTGGATGCTGGGAATACAAGAACTGAGGTTTTTGTTTGTGAGGAAACAAAATAAGATTGAAAATCGTACCCCCCTCTTTGTCACTAACCAGCTAAGTCAGGAAAATGCAATTTGTTTGTGTTTTTTAATTGGTGCTGCGCTATGTAATTGAAATCACGTTTAATCACCAAAAGATGATTTGGAAGACAGCATACATAGAACATTTTAACGGATTGTTTGGTAGATAGCTTCCAAATGGAAAGGGAATGAGAAAAAAAAAAATGGGAATTGTAGTGAAGAATGAAGATACGACCTGCAAATGATCTATAGAAAAATACGGGCTAGGAACAGTTAATGCTCAATGAGAATCCTGACTTTAGCATGACTGAGTTTGTTGAACCACCGGGGGTTGTTTGTTAATGTTTTGTAGTCAGGTGTAGAAGATAGATCCGAAACCTTCATTGAAAGAACTGGCAACAGAGCTTGTAAAGAATACTATTTCTATTGTTCAAAAGAAATATCGATGATTGACAAATGGAAATCTTTTTTGGGCTTATTGGTGTCTGTGGAATGAAAGGGCTTTCTATATAAGACTAGTAGAATCCTATAGAATCATAAAAAACTAGAAATAGAATCACATTCTATCGCAATATTAGACATTTAAATATACAGTTGTGTCCAAAAAAAAAAAAACTCAACTCTTTATTCAAATAGAATAGATATGGTCTAGGATGGAAGGATTCAAACTTGTGGTTTGAAAATTCGATCTGTTAAGCCTTCGCATATAAGGTTAGATAGTTTCAAAGACTGTGTTAGCCATCGAATATAAGGATTAGATATTTTTCAAAGATTGTCGGTTTAGAGCAGTAAACGGGGAGAAGAGTTTGAAAACGCTTATTTTTATGGCCCCGTCTTGGCGGGTTTGTGCAAGGTTATCAATTTTGGCAGGATAGGTTTCTTTGGTAGGCTTTCGGGCCATATTCTATAGAGCTTGGGCATTCCCTTGTAAATGTGTAAACGCTTTACTATTTATTCTATTCAACCCCCTTCATTCTCCCACCAAAAAAGAGAGTTTCAAAGGATACAAATTGGGATGTTTTAGTGAATCTAGCGAACTTATCTCGAAAACATTTTTTTTGGAGATCATGAATGCACTCTAAAGAGGGCACAACAATTATATTGTTAGCAGGATCAATTGTTTTGCATATTGATATACGAAAAAATGCATTAAACTTTTTATTTATTTCTGAGAGTACCTAGGTCGCCACCGGCCAAGCTGTGACGGATTCTGAAACCTTTTTAAGTTTGGACCTCACTGCGGAGATGGAGTCTGTTTCCGTTCGGCCTTGATATCACGTAAGTCGTTACGATTTTATTCCCCTCCAAATAAAAATCTAATTTATTATAGTATTGTGGAATACTTTTAATTACCTTGGTAATTTAGTTTGCAGAAATATGCCTTAGTGACCTATTAATTTTGTACAGGTACGATAGATTTACTATCAAATTTCACTGGATAGATTTCGTTAATGCGTGCCTGGCATAGGAAAAACAGCCTTATATAAGAATCCACATCTCAAGGTCGCGTCTAAAAATCATGCATTTTCAATTCTCCTACATCTCTTCTCGTTGCCGTAACAATTTTAAACTAGATGTTGGCCTGGGCTCGTCACCGTGTAGGGAAGTACCTTGAATCTTCTTTTTGGACCTCAGCTCGTGGTGGATCTATCATTTTCTCATCGATCTTTTATATGGCGGTAAGATTAGTTATTGGCCTCTTGTGATACTTTGCCTTTTTTGAATTTTCTTATTGAATATTTTCAAGATCTCGCAATAATTGTTTCACAATTGTTTGGTTTTGCGAGGTCTAATTCTATTGACCACGGTTGTCAAATCATGAATCGAATCGAGAATCGATGGCCCTTTTTCGAATCGCGAATCGATCGAATCAGCTAATCGGTACCGTTCGGTCAAAATTTCAAGCATATGTTAGAAATCATTATATGCAATGACACACTAAAGAAATATTGTACCTATGAAATTTTAAGATTAAATCAATATAGAAAACTGTATATTTATATTTTTTGAAACAATAAAAAAAAAGAATTGAGAACATTCCATTAATACTCCAATCACCAAATGATCAACATGGTCTCTATGAAGTTATATTCTTTGGTCTACCCTAAAAAATGAGATAATGATTTCGAATGTGTGGAATGGAACAATTTAAAAATCGCACAAATTGTAAGTTGGAATGTAACTTGGATCTTCTTTTTTATGTCCTTAGACTCATGGTGGTTCTAGTCATTCTTCCGTGAGCTTGTATACGTCAGTATGATTAGTATTACCAGTTGTGATACTTTGGCCTTTTTCGAATTTTCTATTTGAATTTTAAAAAATTGCATTAATTGTTATCGCTATTGTTTGGTTTTGCTGGGTCTACCTAATTGACTCTCGGACACAACTCGATGGACCATGCTAATAAGGCGCCTATGGGGGCCTGCAAGAACTCTCGAATACGCATCTCACACCTCCAATTATTGAGGTATGAAAAAATGCATTAAGTTTTATATTTATCTTTTTGGAGTAACTCGGTCGCCACCGGCCAAGATAGTGACGGTTCTCACTTCGTAGGTTTGGACCTCACGAGTGGAGATGGAGTCATGTTTTCGCTCGCTTGAGATCACGTAAGTAGGTACGATTTTCTTCCCATCCAAAGAAAAATGCTATCATATTATAGTAAGTGGACTACTTTTAATTACATTGGTTATTTAGTTTATTTTTTGACCCATTGATTTTGTCAGGTACGATTAGATTGGCCTATGGGAATTTCATTGGATGGAACACATGAATGCTGTTTCCTTGGCGTAAGTAAGACTTTCTTAGATAAGGATCCACATCTCAAGGTAACTCTAAAAATGATGCATTCAATTTTCCATACATGTCTTCTTGTTGCCCGTATAAACTTGAGCTCGATGTTCCCTGGGCTCGTCCCCGTGTAGGGAATGACTTGGATTCTTTCTTCTTTATACCTCATCTCATGGTGGATCTAGTCTCTTCCTTCAATCTTTTATAAGTCGGTACTAATTTGTTTATTGCCACTTGTGATACATTGACTTTCTTGAATTATCTTATTTGAAGTTTAGAAATAGCATTAATTGTTTCGTATTGTGTGGTTTTGCGCGAGGGTCTAACTCTATTGACTATCGACCACAACTCGATTGACCATGCTAATAGGGCGCCTGGCCCAAGTACTCTCGAATACATTCTCCACCATCAATTATTGAGGTACAAAAAAAATGCATTAAATTTTTATATTATCTTCTTGAGAGATAACTCGGTCGCCACCGCCAAATAATGACGGGTTCTACCCTTCGTAGGTTTATAACTCACCGTGGAGATGGGAGCATGTTTTCATTCGGCTCCGTGACTATAACGTAAGTTAGTTACGATTTTATTCCACTTTCCAGATACAAATGCTATCTTATTATAGTATTGAATACGTTAATTACCTTGGTAATTTAGTTGAAAAATATGCTTAGTGACTCATTAATTTTGATCACAGGTTACGATTAGAATTATACCATGAACATTCACTGGATGGATCACGTGAATGCGTTTCCTTGGCAGAAGTAATACCGCTCTTAAGATAAGGATCCACATCTCAAGTTAACTTCGTAAAAAAGATGCATTCAATTCTCTAAGTACAATCTTCTCTAGGTTTGGACTTTATGGTTGACGATGATTCAGTTTCTGTTCGTCCTTCATTATCACGTAAGTGATTTAAAATTTTCTCCCCTCCAAATACAATGCTTGTCTTTATTGTTAATGTTGACTACTTTTATTATCTTGGTAATTTTTATTTTAAGAAATATGCCTTATTGACTCATTAATATTGTATAGGTACGATTAGTTGACTATCGAATTTCATTGGATAGACCTCGTGAATGCGTTTCCTTGGCGTAAGTAAAGACCTCTCTTAGATAAGGTCCACAGTCTCAGGTACGTCTAAAAAGGTCATGCATTGAATTCTCCATACATTCTGTTTATTGCCCCCTAACAAACTTGAGCTCGATGTTTGGCCTTGGCTCGTCACCGTGTTGGGAACTCCTTGGATCTTTTTTTTAGGTCTTAGACTCATGTGGTTTCTAGTCATATTCCCCGTCGAGCTTGTATAAGTTCGTTATTAATAATTATTGCAGTGTGATACTTTGCCTTTTTCGAATTAATTCTTATTTGAATTTTGAAACTAGCATAATTGTTTCTCAATTGTTTTTGATTTGCGATGTCTAACTCTATTTACTATCAACTCCAATTAGATGGATCATGCTAATAAGGCGGAACGCATAGCCCAAGGCACTCTCGAATTGTGTCTTCACACTGCCAATTAATTGAGGTACGGGAAACATGCATTAAAACTTTTTAATTTATCTTCTTGAGAATACCTAGATCAACCACCCGCCAAGATAGTGACGAGTTTCTCCCTTTCCGTAGGTTTGGACCTCACGGTGGAGATGGAGTCATGTTTTC
>VIGQ01000985.1:0-7500 GCA_009663005.1 Actinidia chinensis | reverse complement strand
TATTTGAATTTGTTAAGAAATCTCTTTAATTGTTTTGTCAATTGTTTGATTTTGCGAGGCTCAGGGGGGGGTAACTCTTCACTCACGGTGGAGATGGTTCAATGTTTTCATGTCGTCCCTTCCGTATCACGTAGTATTTAAAATTTTCTTCCCCCTCCAAATACAAATGCTATCTTTATTGTCAGGTAGCCTACTACTTTTTTAATTACCCACCTTGTAATTTTTATTTAAGAAACATGCCTTTATTGACCATTATTTGTTGGACGATTAGATTGACTATCAAATTCACTGGATAGAAACTCGTGAATGCATTTCCTTGGCGTAAGTAAAGACTTTCTTTTGCTAGGCTCCACAATCTCAGTTACGTCTAAATACATGCATTTAATTTCTTTACATGTCTTCCCCTAGGCCGTAACAACTTGACTTGCTGTTCCCTGGGGCTCGTCACCGTGTAGGGAATACCTGCTCTTTCTTTTCTAGTCTTAGAACTCATGGTGGTTCTAGTCATCTTCTCCGTCGACTTGTATAAGTCTTAGTATGAATAATGTATTTTCCCGTTTGTGATACTTTGCCTTTCTTCTAAATTATCTCTTATTTGATTTTAATCAAATAGCTATTGTTTCGCTATTGTTTGTTTTGCGAGTTTAACTCTATTGTCTATCACAACAACTAATGGACCATGCTGATGGGACGTCTAGGCCCAGTACTCTCGGATCGTATCTCCAACCTCATTATTAAGAACGAAAAAAAAAAAATGCATTCAACTTTTTTATTTATCTTCCTTAGAGTAACTAGGAGGTCCCCACCAGTCCAATAGTGACGGTTCTACACTTTCGTAGGGGTGTTTGGCTCTCAAGGTGGAGCTTGAGTCATGTTTTTGTTCGGCCTTTGCATTAATCACATAAGTAATTATGTAATTTTGTTTTCCCTGCCAAGACCATCGCTATCTTTATTATAGTAGTTGACCTATTTTTAATAATTACCTTGGTAAGTTAGTTTGAGAAATACGGCCATTATTGACCCTTAATTTTGTTCGTGTACGGTTAAATTGACCATGGAATTGTTCGCTGGCATTGGAACATCACGTGATGCATTGTCCTTGGAGTAGTAAGACCTCTCTTATATAAGGATCCCATCTCACTGTACGTCTAAAATCGTGCATTCAATTCTCTATCCATGTGTCTTCATTCTCTCCTAGGCTGGTAACAATACTTGAGCTTTATATTCCTGGTCTCCGTCACCGTGTAGGGGGAAGTAACTTGGCCATCTGGTCTTTTTTAGATCTTAGACTCATGGTGGTTCTAGCATCTTCTCCGTCGAGCTTGGATACGTCTGTAATAATTAATTATTGCCAGCTGTGATCCTTTGCCTTTCGAATTATTTTTAGTTGAATTTTTAAGAATGCCTTAATTGTTTTGGTTGTGTTGTTGCGAGGTCTACTCTTCTTGAGACTATCGGCCCAACTATATGATCATAGCTAATAGGGATCCTAGCTAGGCCCAATTACTCTTGAATACTATCTCCCCCTCCAATTATTGAGGTACAGAAAACAATTGCATTAAAATTTTTTATGTTTAATCTTTTTTGAGAGTAACATCGTCGCCACATGCGGAAGAAGTGACGGGTTTCTTACTTTCTTAGGTTTTGACCTTCACATGGAGATGGAGTCTATTTCCGTCGGTCCCCTTAGATTATCAACGTAAGTATTTGACATTTCTTCACTCCAAATACTATGCTCATCTTTAATATAGTGTTGACACTATTTAATTACGTGGTAATTTAAGTTTGAGAAATATGTCTTTAGTGACCCATGAATTTTGTAGAGGTATATGATGCTATTTAAATTTTCTGGATAATTTCTTTAATGCGTTGCCAGTTGGCGCAGAACGTAATGACCATCTCAGTGGATAAGTATCCAACATCTCAAGTAAGTCTAAAAATTCATGCAGTCAATTTTCGATACATGTCCTTGTGTCGGTAGGCTCGTAACAAACTTGAGCTCAGTGTCCCTAGGGCTTGTCAACCGTGTAGGAAGGTAACTCTTGGATCTTCTTTTTTAGGGCTCAACTCACTGGTGGTTTTTCCTAGTCTCTTCTCCGTCGATCTTGTATATTTCGGTTCGAATTAGTTATTACCACACTTTGGCTACCTTTGCCTTTTTGAATTATTCCTTATTTGAATTTTTTAAAAATTGCCATTACGTGTTTCCAATTGTTTTGGTTTTGTGATGTCCTAACTTTTATGACTATCGGACACAACTATATGGCTATGATAATGGGACATATAGCCCTAAGTACTCCTCGAATATAGTGATCTCCTCTCCACACATCCCATTATTGAGTAAAAAAAAATGCATTAAATTTTGTATATTTATCGTGTCTTTACAGTAACTCGGTCGCCACCGGTCAAGATAATGACGGGTTTCTAACCTTCGTAGTGTTTATGCCCACGTTGAGCTGGATTTCAGTGTTTCCATCGGGGACCTTGATTAATCACGTAAGTAGTTACAATTTTTCTTTCACCTTCCAATACAAATGCTATCTTTAATATATAGTTGACTCCTTTTTAATTAACTTGGTATTTAGTTTGAGAAATATGTCTTTAGCGGGCGCCATTAATTTTGTAGAGGTACTGATTAAGATGTGACTATGAATTTTTGCTGGAGTAATTTCTTGTATGCGTGGCCTTGGCGTAAGGAAAGACCTCGCTTAGATAAGGATCTACAACATCTTAATATAAACGTCTAAAAATCAGCATTCCATTCTCCTAACATTTCTTTCTCTCGTAGGATCTACCGACATCTTAAGAGCACGTCTAAAAATCATGCATTCAATTCTCCATACATGTCTTCTCGTAGTTGTACAAACTTGGCTTGATGTTCCTGAACTCTTCCCCGTGTAGGGAAGTAACTTGGGGGATCTTCTTTTTTAGCCTCAAACTCAGGTGGATCTAGTCTCTTCTATCCTTCTCCGTCGAGCTTTTTTGATTATCTTATTTTGAAATTTTTAAAATAACATTATTGTTTTGCAATTGTTTTTTTAATTTTGGGAGGTCTAACTCTATTAACTATCGGACCCCAACTAGATGGACCATGCGAATAGGGAGCCTAGCCCATGTTCTTTCTCTCGATCAATTTTACAAAATAAAAAACACAATCATGGTAATCTAAGCATACTTCTTTAGTTTTCATCATTCAATGAGGGTGGCCTCCATGCTGATTAAACTCATGCTTTTCCACTTGAAGCTGCAAAAGTTCATAAGAAGCATAGCCGCTTGGCTACCAGTGTTTTCAAGTTTTTGTCACTAGACATCCTAAACCAGAGTTCATGATTTACTTCCCGCTGGTGATCGCGGGGAACCGGACTTTCGTACTACCTGATCTGGTGATTGGTTTGCACACATCCGGATTTGCCCTGCAGGGTTGGGTCCAAAGTGTCCTGCCTTGAGGGGGTTGCTCATAGACACGTTAAATGTGAAATTACACATTGCTGAAACACGCATTCACGTACTTGCAGATTCAAAACACTCGTCATTTTCATTATCCACATCAAATCTGTTTACAGAAAGTGAAGGCAGTTTCCCATTCGATTAAAATATATATGAGGACTTGATTCTTTGTAGAGTTTTAACAAACCCTCTTTTTGGGGAGGGGGGATGTTTAGGAAATGGATCAGACGCCGAATTATTGCTTCTCTCAACTCTTTCCCGTAACTTGTCTTTTCGAATGTAGTTAGGCTTTAATCAACACTAAGTTCTTCTTATGGATTATATATTGTTTGTTTCGTTTTTCTTTTCTCGTTTTTCTGTCTTCCGTATTTTTTTTTTCCCAATGTGGACATGTGGAATGGTGGTAAGCTTGTTTCCATGATTTTTTTTTGGTATGCTTCTGATGCAGATACGTGGATCTTTGAACTGTATTCGCTTAGATAAACTGGTGCATATCTTTGAACTGTGAATTCACATACTGATAGTGTTTCTGAGGCTTTGTGGTAGCATCACTATTTTCAACTCTGCAGTGATTCTGCTGAGCTTCTTCATTTATTGTTTAAGAATAATTTTCAAAACGATTGTATCTTGGATATCGGGATCCAGGAAAGCGTTGATGACGTGATAGCAAAGATTTAGGGCGATGGTCACATTCTGAAAGTTTTGCAGAAAAGGAATGATTGTAGAGGTGCATGGAACATTTTCAATCCCAGCCTTGTGTAGGCTGTGCCAAGACTTCTCAGTGGTATGGTGTCCTATTAGAACAAACCCATTTGCTTCAGTATCAAGAACGGCACTGTTCAGAGTATGCTGCATGCCGGCATCTCTTATTCAGATTGTTTTGCAAGAATTATCCGTGAGCAAAGGGCTTGCAAACAAGCATTTTTTCATCTGTGTTACTCTGAGGTTCTATCTTATAGTTTATCTGAGTTTTAAATTGAATTATCTTTATGGTCTAGTTTTTAAAGTTTCTGGGTTATTCTAGTTTTCTTCGTTTTCAGTCACCGTGGCATCTACAATACCGACATTGAAGAGCAAAGATGCGAGGAATCCGTATAACGATAGTCCCCCATGTTGAAGGCTTCTACTTGTAATAGTCACGTTCAAGGTCCTTCTTTATTATTCACCATGGAAGGTATAGATGCTTTTCTTTAGCTGTTGCGTCAAAAATAATGTTGGGGGCCCTTGCGATCCTATGTAGTTTTGATGACTGAAAATATGTTGGGTGCCATTTATCTTGTTTGCAAATCACAAATGATGCAATGTTGGCTGATTGAAATCAGTTACTGAATGTAATAGTGAAATCCACTAAAAAGTGGTCCTAGTCTTAAGCGAGATACTTGACTTTAACTGAATGAGAATGGGCTTAATGGATAGGATTTTAAATTCACAGATACTCTCGGCTTGAAACATGGGTTTAGTCACGGGTAAGCCGACCTCTCTACAAAAGTGGGGATCATTGCTGCCTATAACTCCCCTAAACCTCTCCAGCACTATGGTAATTGGGAGCCTTTGTTTGCTGGAAGAGGACCTTTTCTTTTCCAATAGTTAACTAACCAATACATTTTCAGATTTACAAATTCGATGCTTACGTCTTTTCCTAATACTATAATGCACTCATACTATTACGTTGTCAACATGAATGTTAATTTTATATCCCATAATTTTATAATATCCCATCTTGTGATTTCAGAGTGCTGTTTCCTTGTTTTATTTGAGTTCTCATTAAGTAAATGTTGATGATTGCTTGTCTGCGTTTTTGACGCCAAACGTTTTCTGATATGTATGTTAAATTAGTTTCTAAATGCAAGGGAAAAGCCAACAAGATCTCAGTGAAGCTGTTTGCTTCCCTGTTGTGTCCTTTGGCACATGAAGATTTTTGAATGTATTGCTGGTCCCATCATCTGTGGTAAAATGTGAAACGCACCTGGAGCTGGTGCGGACTCTGTCGGATTCTTTTGAAATCCATTCAAACTTGATTGAGTAAGTATACCCCGGAAATTCTTTTAGTGATATAGCCACAGGCTTGCCATTGCGGCCTTAGGCGGTATAGTGTTTGACCAGAAGTCTAGTAAAAAATCCAGATGCTGTGAAGCAATGTTTAATGCTGTCAATCTATCATCGGAGGTTGCATTTGCATTTTGGCATTTGCTCATTTAGAAGTTGTTGTTCATGCTGGACTCATTTAAAGTTGTTTTCATTCATACTGGACTCTGTCTCTGGATACCCTTTGGCTTGGATTATAGAAACATTGGTCCGATGCCATTCCAGATTCAAATGTCTACATTAATCTTTCATATTTGGGCTTGATTTGAACAGTCTCTGAAAGAAGACTTGCATTTTCTTACCAGAGAGTTGGCATGAGAAATGCAGAGATTGGCCAAGAATATCCCTGTCGCTGATGGGAAATATCTCACAGCCTAGGACTGACTATAATGCGCTTTCTTTTGTCCTGTTACAATGGATGATGGATTTTTACTTTGTGTTTTTTTTTTCCACTTCTTGTCGTATCCCAGTTCTTTTCACTCATATCTACGTTTTTTTCCCCTATGGTGGTTTTACAGGGGAAGAAGATTAAAGGGCCTTGCAAGTTTATTGCTTTAAGCGATAGATCTTGGGAAGGCAGATGTCGATACTACTCAGTGCTATGTAGTTCTTTTATTGGGTCTGGTCTCAAGGATAAGGAAACTTTGAGAAGGGGGCAGCTTCATTGTCTTCCGATTCAGTGCAAAAATGCTGATGGGCTGTTGTAAGGGGGTGAGAAACTATTAAGTTTTATTTTTCTGGATTCCTGATTTTGTAGAATTTCGTTTATCTGTTTCTTCGACTTAAAAGGAATGTTTTTAATATCATACTTTCAGATATCCATCTTTGCTGTGTCCACTTATCAAACATTAAAACTGGGTTATACCAAAGCAGCACAGCGTTTGATGGTGTTTATTATGCCTTACTTTGCGTGCAAAGGGTGCCTGTCTTGACATCAAGCAGTGTATTAGTCAGTGTTAATTAATTTGATTCAAAAGATTCAACAGGCATTTTCCCCTACTGCCTTGCAATACTTTTGTCTAACTAAATTTTTATCTACTCTTTCTCCTAGACGAGCTCTATCAAAGGAAAGATTTGGTCTTGATATCTCAGAGTGACCTTCACTTGTATCAGCTTACTATGGTTTGCATTCGTCAACTCTCTTGGTGTTTCTGTGTAAATATATTTGTTTTTGTCTAGTTAAATTTTTGTACATGTGATGTTTCTAGTGTTTATGTACTGTGCTTCAGGTGTATGCCTGTGTTGTTTTTGGCTACCCTAAAATGTGCTTTAAATATTTTCCATGTCATTTTTGACATCACATGGTCATATGTGCACCCGCACTAAAAAAAGCATATGCAATCATTTTTCTCGGACAGGGCAGGGTGTTCAGATTTGTTTACATTTTCAGCTCCATCTCCTAAGGTTTAAGTTCTCTTCTCCTCTTTTATTTTTATTTTATTTTTGGGCCAGTGAGTAGGAGAATACTTGGAATCAGAAAGAATTACACACATCAATTGTACTATCAACTAGCTTACAAACTCCAACACACAACCACAGCAACTACAAAGCAATCAATTGAGGGGGGGGCTAACTACAGAAAGAACCCATCATAATGGGGATGAAATAATCATTCCTTGCGTTAGGTGTCCGATTGAACCACCTGACTTCCCGTCGGGAGTGTACAATGGTGGCCGCCCTTGGTCCGCACCAGTTTTCCCAGCTTTTCGAGTCACTAAAGTACTGGCAATATTTCCGAACTCGTGCATCTCTTTTTGATGTTTTGCTGCTTAATCACTTCCAGATAACGATATTCTTGAGGCACAGTTTCTTCTTTTGAAGTTGCTGAATGCATAATATTTCTCTGCAAGCCTCAAAATTGTTGGTTGAGAACTTTTTGGCATGTGTGATATTCTTGAGATATTCTGCTATGGCTCACCCACAGAGGTTCAACCGTTTTACTTGCAAATATATTTGCATTATAATGTC